>WURT03648471.1:0-19257 GCA_009936505.3 Holothuria glaberrima | reverse complement strand
CATCATCATGTAGCCTGTAGACATACATATTTGGCGTGTATTAAAGTATTTTTTCTCGGTCTGTAATTTCATTTGGGAGGGGCAAGTGGGGGCGAGAGTTTCAACTGGGGGCTACCGCCCCCTGCCCCCGCTGGCTACGCCACTGTGTGTTTGAAACCGGACTTGAAACTTGAACCGTACTTTAAACCGTATTTTAAACCGTATTTAAACTTTTAAACCTTTTTAACTGGTTGACACTATATAACACATTCGTGTTGATGTGTCGTTAAATCTGGTCTAACTAACGAATTGAACGGCCCATGTCGCCTGAAGCAAATAAGAGGGCCCACTCACAATTCTTTCAAAAAGTGCTACGATCTTAAACAAGACTGTGTCCTCTGAAAAGACGATCCCAGACTCCGTATTCCATGATTGATAAGCTATGACCCAGATAGACCTTCACGGCTGTCGTGATTTTTTACCCTTGACCTGACTTTTGGTGCAGACAAATTCGTTATCCCACAGGAGACTCCCGGTAATGACCTTAAGTTTCCATGGCGACAAAAGTACTTGGTGAAAGACAAGTCCGATAACGCAACGAACAAAATACACAGTGATGCAGAATTTATCACAACGTAAAAGTATCCGTAATTCACTGTTTTCGGTTTCAATAGTATCTTCAAATTTAGGCGATGATGTCATGACGTTGTGTGGACTTGATGGCTCTTGTAGTAAATATAATAGGCAAAAGCCAGCTGCAATGCGTCAATAATTTTCGTCGCCTTAGTTAAACAGTTAAAGATGTTTTCCATCTCACTAGGAATAAGGAAAGGAGTAAAACAATAATTTAGTTTGGAAGTGTAAAATAGGACCCACCGGTCTACTCATTCCGCAGGTGAATTTTTTTCTTGTAATTTATTTCTTCGTATGGTTCTCGAAATACTACCACATGGTCCGCATCAGATATGATAATATTTCTAAAATCACACATGTAATGATCGTCACATGGACCGTTTGGTTCATGGCTACTTTGGGCCAGATGCGGAGAGAAAAAGAGAGGAAAACGAGAGAAGGGACGGGGAGAGACAGAGGAAAAGAGAAAAAATTTCGGAAGGCAAGTGAAAAGAAAAAGCGGTTGTAAAAGGTGGAGACAGAGTGCACTGAAACATAGGATCGCAATGCAGTGTGCGCGGGAACTGATTGTGCTCTGAGCCTGTGCCCACAGTTCCCCATAATAATCCCCTGCCTCATCGGTGGCCCTTATAAGACGTTTGTGCCAATGTTCGGAGATAATCATAGAAACCACGAGATTTAAACTAAACAATGTTCCGGTCTGAGAGTCAGGGCTAGGGTTAGAAATGGTGGATAACCTCAACACTAGCTGCTTGGGGCATCTACACGTTCTTCATATCAGGTTCTACATCTCAAAGGGCCGCTGCTTTATTCTCATTGACCCCTGTTCATTGAGACGGCATAGGGACAAATAAGTGAGTAGTAACTTAACAACACCGTGTCCCCACCCCTTCCTCGTCCGGGCTCATGACAGATTTTAATATTTCTTAAAAATCGTAGGCAATCAAAATTTCAGAATTTTCCCATAGAGGACCCCCATGGAACGCTGAAAAGACGTTAAGAAGTTTCTAACGCCGATCATGCAGTGGTCATAGACCAAATAGCGAAGAAGACAAGTGAGCTGAGACCACTTCTTCCTGTGTGACTAGGTAGTCAATATCATATGTATACTATTTCAGTGGCGCTGGCACGGCGGCATGGGTGCACGTCCCCCGCCCCATCGATTTCTAAAGCTTTCCAAACATTTTTGTCAAATGAGCCCAATACGCATTTAAGTTACCTATTTCTGCAGGGGTGGAGTATGATGAGGTGTGTTTTCGACTGATTGATGTCAATTTTTTTATCGGAAGTCGTACTGAAACTTTCGAAATTTTCATAAATCCTCTGGAAACCATCAAAATTTTCGCGCGCTTCGTGCGCTTCCAGGAACGCATCATGGCTGTGCTTATTATCAATACCGTGTTAGACGTGTTCGCACTATTCATCAGTGAGAGCTTTTAGGACGATTGTCCATGTCCGTACGGGAGGCATAATTTTTTCCCAGGATGGTTGAGGGCAAGTCAATTGTTCAAAGCAGTTTAAATTTGTTTCCAAATCAAGGTCAGGTTCATAATCTAAGGTTAGGGTTACGTGGACAAGGGATATTTGGCCTGTTCTTTCATAATCCGCTGTCAGAATGTCAAAAAAGGGTCGAAAAGCTTTCATTTTGGAATTAGGGGTGTGGCCCATTTCCAAGAAGCTGATTCGTCCATTGGCCTGATTTTCCCTCATTCGTCCTGGGAAAGAAAATTACGCCTACGGTAGTGATTGTAAGAAACACAGCATTGCAGGGAAGCGAAACATTGGAATTCAAGATGAGACATATTTCATGAAAATAGCAGATAAATTTTAATAGGGAATAGAAAGTTTCTCGGCATGGGATTTTTGTCGTGGAAAAAGATTCCTCATACAAAATTTCGACGGGCTTTGCGCGCATTCCTCACGGTTCGCAATCCGCAATCTCATGATCATATGGTTACAACATTCAAACCAATATCCTCTTCCGCAAAAACAGAGGTACAATCTCCAACCTAGGTACAGTACGGACAACGCATGAAAGGAGGATTCTGGGGCAATCTTATATCACGAGTAGCCTATTCAGTAACATTTATACTGTAGCGTGATGTGAACGATCGGAATTATGTAGGGTTGTCTTTAAACATTCTTGTTGAATGTGTGCCATGCCACAGCCAAAATATCACCAATTAATAAGAATCTCTAATGCTGTAATTAGGTAGTTCAAATATTTGCCAAAGGTAGAACCATTTGCATCTAAGTCAAGTAACACAAAAAAGTTTTTCAAATCGAGGAGTCACCACTCCAACTGAGACAACATACCCTCCCCTTACCACCAAACCAAAAATAAAGATTCACTGAATTATGCAAATCTTTCAACACATGGTCAGTTCGAAAATTTGCCAAATATAGCACAATTTTACATCTAAACCACCTTAAAAGAACAAAACTTTCTCAAAGGGAATGGGGGCTCCCTCCCCTTAGATCCCTTCCCAAGGACGAACGAAATATCAGTCGCGGGTACATCCCATAGAAGGTACACATATGCACAAATTACGCTAACTTGTAGATGTATTTGGGGTGGGTATTACAACATAATCTACTGTGCCCCCAATCACCAACTTTTGGCGGCGCAACTGCTCTATTCTATTCATTGAAATATCCTATAGTAGTCAGTATCGATGAAGACAAGTAAGCTGACCCCTAAAATGACCACTTCTAGCTAAAACAACCACTACATGACCTTTTTCCTCAAATTGCTGAACCCCATATTCACCATTATTCAATGATGATACTGACCACACCATATGGCCATCAATCTGTATTCGAAGAAATGTTTGCCCCTTTGATCCCAAAATGACCCTTTTGTTCCAAAATAACCCCTATTTGACCTGTTGACGTTAATAACTAAAAACTTTTCCCCTTTAAAATCCTCTTGAATGAAATCTGGTATGTTGAAAATGGGCTTGGGAAGTGCCATTTCCTGCTATCTGGCATGTAGTTGTGTCCAAAATTTCTTTTCACGCTACTCGCCAACTAATGGTGGCGCTACGCTTAGATAGTGCCAAAGGGCCGCTCACTGCAATTTACCGCGGCCGCTTAACACTCCCAGTCCTACCCCTGTTCGGTACATACCAGTCGGTCAGATGATTGCTTTGGCGCATTGAAAAAGGACTTCGACTTGAAGACGGTATCGCGTGAGTTCAGTCTCCCTCAGCCCATCTTCTTCAAAAACCTTCTTTTCTTTCCTTTTTTCTCACTTTTTTGTCTTCTCTTAATTGTTTTATCTTTATACCATAAACTCATACGAAAGTGGACCTGTTGGGAGCACATGCGTGTTCCGTCCCATTTGAATTTTGGACATGCGAGAAGTAGGCCTACGGTACGCGGAATTTTTCGTAGGACAAACAGGGGCGTTTTTCGGAAATTTCCATTGAAATTATGAAAAAAAATAAAAAAAAATAATGTTCAGGTTAGGATTACGGGTAGAGTTAAGGTGAAAAGGTGGAATAGCCCCATTCACCCTGGAAAAAATCACGCGTACCGTACGAGACAACAGGACGTACCCTTTCTCAGTGCCGGATTTACGGCGGAGCCCATCGGGGCCCAGACCCGGCCCCCAACATTTAGGGGCCCCCACATTTGGGTGTCCAAAAATGGAGGCATAAGATGCCGTACCATTCGTCCGTCGATGGTCAATATGTAAAATACCGACCTTTGTTCGGAACTCGACACTGAACAAATATTGTCCTCCCATAAATACATTGGGCCTATAAGGATGCATGGTCTTTATCGTATCAGTTCCCTAACGCTTTTTCCTATGCAGCACGACGGCTCACGTAACCTTCCGCAGTTCCGCTATCACATATAGCCATTTACTGCATACCACTCTCTTCTTTCAGATTTAGCCTTTAGCTTCGTTCTATCATTTTGTATCTCCCGCCTTTTGAAAGATATTTTTGTATTCTTTCCAATGATACCAGACTCATAACCCGGTTTTGCCGTTCTCCGTCGGACTTGGGGTTTAAAGTTTATTTCTTAGACTTTTTGCAATTTTGTCGGAAACATGATTTGCCACAGTGTTTACCTATACGTCAGAGTCCTGAAGAGTCCCTACTTTGAAAGTCGTACTAAACACCTTTATCCAGTTTCCTGCTAGTTATCTCTTATAGAATTAGAAAGATAAAAAATTTCTCCTTACTATCTATAAAAACTCAGTGCACTGTCATTGGTTCTTTTTTCTTAATCGCACCAGGGGACATCGAATGATATATTAATTGTGACAACAGTCAATTTCGAAAACATGAGATTTCAAAATTGAAGATGTTCAGATGCAACTTGCAAAGCCTGTGAAGTGCCATTTCCATCAATCGGGGAAGCATGTTGTGCCATTTTTTTTTTGCACGCTACGCACCAACCTGTGGTGGCGCTCCGCTTAAATAATGAACCTAATCGTGAAAGGGCCTTCAAACTATTCTGGCCCTGCCCCCACAAGCTAAATCCGGCCCTGTCCTTTCTGAATATCCAGCCTCTTCGGTTCCGAAAACTTGAACAAGTCTACCATTTTTTTTAAATAATGTTCATATATTTTTCTACGGTTTCCTTTCAAGAAATGCCAAGGATGACTTGTTAGTACCAAGCCTTTTTTTTTTTTGGAACCATGAACGATACTTAACCATGATAAAGAGACAAATGTGACTTTTTCGGCCAAAGATATTATCAGCATAGATACCAAACTCCTATGGGGTCGGTCGGTGACACGTCACTTCCCCATGACAACAACGTGTTGGAGTGAAAACAAATGTATTGAGCGTACTCTGCACTACAGTGTAGTGCAGGGGTTTTCACTCCAGCAGAGTAGCGCGTAAAGTGTTCTCATATGGTTATACTGCAGTCAGTTGTTGTTTTCACTCCAAAGTTGCTAGGGTAACGAAAAAACCCGGATGACCGACCGACCCCATACCTACACAGTTACGGAAATCGATTCCTCACGGAGACACAAATATCCGGGTGGAAGTGTGGATTTGATATACGGGCTATTCTATTCGGTGATGTGCGTATAATAATAGGAACGCATTACAGAAAATGTGTGGCTTGCGTGAACGTTGTATACGTGCAGATTCCGCACAATACAATTCTCTGTGCTCTTTATACGCAATACTTGACGCACACTTCTGCGTTCTCGGAAACGAACGCGATGGCTGCTTTCCCGTTGTAAGCTTGTGAGAAATTGAAAGCGCATATAAAGATACGTCACTTGAAGATACCATAGAAACTGACCAATGATGTCCATGAACTTGCAAAACCTGTCCCTGTGCGTTCATGTTCAGGTGTACATATGTGGAATGCCACGATGAAGAAAAAACTTATTCTTGTTTTTAGTGGAATTTATTGAGGAGTGGTACTTCTTAAATTAACAGTATTCCGAAATAGTAAGTATTAATACTTTTGTAAGACATTCATTTGCCTGTTTGTTTTCAAAACGGCTGAGCAGTGATCAGCACTTACACCCCTCCCTCAGGACAGCGATTCATATATGGTGATAAGTCTAACAATATACTGTTCACTAACTTCACGAAGTGTAGTTCTGATTTACCTTAAAGACTGAGTAAAAATTCACTTAAGCAAGCAAAATGAAAAAAAAAAAACTTCCTAAAAAGGTAGAAATTCTTGGTGATATATTCAATTCAAATTTAGCACCAAATTTAGCACCATTTTGCATCTAGCCCATCTTACGTGAGCAAAAATTTCCAAAGGGAAGGGGGACACCCCTCCCCCAGGACAGCGATTCGCAAATAGTGAAAAGTCCCCCCCCCCACTTTTGGGATGGATCCACGCTCTTAGAGCCCCAACTATTGCTTTACTTTATTTACTAGTATGAAATAAAAACAAAAAAGATCAGTATAACTTAAATAGTGTTATCTAGGCCCCGCCTTCGTGCCAAGTACCTGCTAACCCACAATGTGACAAAGTTGTAAAGCGAGTTCTAATAAAAGTCGAAAATTTCCAAGATCTTGGGAAAATTCGCCGGAGCCGTTCACTACTGGTATGCATATGCAATTGCTGTCACTGACACAGCACTTACAAGTAGAAACCCTTAATTTTGTACGTAATACTTTTAATCAAAATCACTAGCGTAGCAAGTGGTTGGACTGGGTGGACAATGTTCAGGGGCCCCGAGGGGTCGGGGCCCCAAACCAAATGCGCAAAAGAAAAATTATCAAAAAATCGTAACTCTGCCTACCGTCAGACCGTCTTACCACCCAGTGTACAGACCCGAAAGGAACCACAAGGCTATCGACCACTGCAAAACTGCTAACCAGGAAAGAATGGGATATGAGACTGAGCCCGGATCTGGTGCGTGGAAGGTCTCACTCTTACCCCGCACTTTCTCATGGAGATTAGGGGGCTCTCATGAAACTGGGTTTTACGATACCATTGGTTTGGGGCCCTCGCTGTCTCTTGTCCATGGGCCCCGAGGGTCTTGCTACGCCGCTGATCAAAATCCTGTTTTTGTGATTGCTATCATTCCATTTTAAAGATAAATCTAAGAATTATTTGAAACTAGTTGCTCAATACTGTTAGGCCTAATTCTCTTTCGTAATATTACTGTTGGGGGACAGTGAGGTATGTGCTTGGAACAGCATCGTGAAAACGGCTGGACACTACGATTTTATGCCAGTCAACACGATCATACATTTGTCCATGAACATCGTCATACAAATGTTTGAACATTTGTTGGGAAGATAAAACATGCAGCTAAAAGTTTGTACATCTTCATGCATGTTGGTCGTTGTTCAGATTTGTTAGGAAAGCAGTCCATGCGGTCGTACGTGTGTCCATTACCGTGTTATTTTCATACAAATGTATGATGATGTTTTTGACCTAATGTGTGATAGCCTAGTGCAGACTGGGCTACAGACCCATGCGAGTAAGAAACGCGTGTTTTTTCTTCAAATTGTCACTAATCCCTTATTTTGCACTAAATTCAAATGGAATAAAACTTTCAAAACGTTACAGTATTGCATAAGAAGATAAGGATAAAATAAGACAAGAGAAATGTCAACATATGGGACTTAACGACTGTGGCAAGTCTAAAATACGCCGCAGATAACCTTCGCTATATGCTCGTAAACAACAGACATGTCTGACAAATCACTTCTCACAAACAAAATAGTGCATTCAACGGCCACTTGTCAAAATCACCCAGACACTGTTTCAGGACCAATAGAATAGGCAGGCTGAATCCTCACGGAGTCAATGGGTTCCTGAAACTGCTGCTCCTGAGCAGAAATAATTTTATTCTCGAAGGATGTAAAATTGATTTTAATGATGATCTTCTATTTAGACTATTAGACAAGTCATCTTTGACTTGAACTGTCTGATGGAAGGACTACAAAACCCCCTCCCAAAACAAACAACCCTTACTGGGGGATCGACACTGACTTCCCACTTCACAAAATTCTGCATCGGCCCCTGGTCATATCAATTTCTCATTGAACTAAATTGGTAACGAAAAAGTTCGTTAAATCCGGTACCCTATCACGCGCATGCCCAATGCTTCGTAGAAAAGGAGATTGTCACTTCGTATACTCGCTCAACAAATCCTGCCGTATTCCGTACACTTGAACATATAACATAGATGATGCAAAACTATTGGATGCCTTCACGACTTCTCGAAATGATCATTTCATCTAAAATAAGTTGAGAAAAATACTGACAAGCAGCACTTAAGAAACAAACTTCTAGGAACTCCTACTTGGCTCAAACTTTTGACGAATGAAGACAGCTATACGCAATGATGAATGAAGTGTTGTGTGATATTGTCAAGAGGTACTGGCATATTCTCGCCCGGAGCCTGACTACAGCTGACGTGTGTCATATCAACGGCGTTTACTTTAGTGTGATTCGTCAGTGTGGTCATGGAACTACGAGACATTTGAAAAGTTCAGACTGTGGAGATGGCGTCATTCAGGAACAAAAGGTGATTTCAAGGGAGTACATTGATATATTTTTTTTCTGCCTGGAATCACGGAGCTGGTATATACGACTTCACGCTAGAATAAATAACGGCAGGAGACGTCGAAAGAAGAAAGGGATGAGAATCATAAAATGTTAACGCAAATTAAAAATAAAGAATGTTAAACAACTATGTTCTCAGACCTCAAATATGTGGACTAGGAAGATATACGTACTACACATCTTCATGATAAAATCGATTCAGGAGATAGTAGGCAAGGTTGTAGTACAGCTTCACTGGCCTAGGGAGATCAGACGAGGACAGAAAGAAGACGGGTGAGCCAGGTGGAAGTGGGGCTTGCAGATTTAAGGAGCCCGGACCCCCGTGCAAGAAGAAACTAGGCCTAGTGGTGAACCTTTTGTAAAGACATCTCAAAGAGAGCTAGCATGACATTCAACTTCTGACCTAGGTCTCCTTCAAAATCTGCGAGGACCCGCTGGGAACTAACAACCTATATCCCTTGTATAAAGAGCACATTGAGAATAAGCTACATCAGTGGCGGAACAAAGGGGGTCAGCCGCCCCTCCCTACACGGGTTATAGGGCGCAAAATGAAGGTAGACGAAAAAGGAAAAATAAGGAAAAAGATAGGAAAACAAAAAATGAGAAAAAATGGAAAGAGGAGAAAAAGGAAAATGAAAGCTTGTGTACTTGTAGCGCCCCTCCGCCTCCCTCAGAAACTGCATTAGCTGTCTAGGATATTGTCGGCCTAGTTATGAATTTCTTGCTAAATACTGTATGTTGACAATGATTTTGTTGCCCATATTCAGCCTTCAGATTTCAAGCAAGTATTTCAGTCTTTATCATCCAAGCATGATGTCGTGGATTCGAGTTAAGCTCGACAGTTCGAAGCTGTAACTAGGTTTGAGCTGTATATTTCTTGCTCCTATACGTTAATCATAGATGCAAAAATGGTCTTTTGTCGCAAGAGAATAGCAACGCCAGCTGGGCTTTAAATAAGAATCTTGCAATGCTGAGTTCCCACACAGGATGATCGAACCAGAAAAAGATTCCAGAAGGGCTTGTTGTAGATTTCCTTAGGGGGTAGGGTGAAGCGTGTTTTCGACCGAGTGTTGGATCTATACAATCATTTTCTTTCACAAATGGTTCCCAGACTGTAAGAGTTTTCGCAAATCCTTCTCAAACTATCAAAATTTTAGCCTTTACTCAATGCTGTGCTTATTATCAGTACCTTCCGATAACAACTCCCGGAGAAGCAAAGCAACAAGCGTTGAAAACTTTTTTACAAATTCCAAAGTAGAAGACTCACTTTCTGGTAGGCAGATAGGTTTGTTGGGGAATTGACAGTGTGCCGATGCAGAGCCTGAATGCAGTCATGGAAATTATATGTAATGCAAATTTTCGGAGCGCTTCGCGGTCTGCACGCTACCTCAAGACCATTAAAGTAATGATAGAGGATATTATTCTGATCTCAATAGTTTTCTCAAAAGTTACATCTCCAACCTCTATGGAGGCTTCGCATCAATATGGGATCTTTGACTAATCTAGTTTGTCACATGATGTGAAAAATTGCAAGTACGCATTTTCAATTGCCGTTTTACATTTTCTAAACATATTTACAGCGCGCTTCGCGCGCACTCTTATAGATGGTGAATGTAAATGCATTTACGACAGAAAAGCGTTCTGAAATACACTTGTTAGTCCTCCATCCTGTTTGCTATACCTATCAGGGAGGTGATGTATCTGCCCTCTGTTTTGCTCATTTCCCATTGCTGGAATATGTTAGTGTGGGTTCTGGTTCACAATTAATAAAATACGATCGTTGTAAAAGAACTTTATAGTGTCATTTGGATGTCACGTAATAAGCAACATGTTAGTGCCCCCCTTTTTTGTGTATAATTAATCCAAAGCTTCCAGGAGGCCCCATACCGGTCTCTGCCACCCTTGGATACTTATTTATAGTGCAAATTAATCAAAGGAAAATCAAAAATGTTTCTGCTGATTCCACGCAGGACTCCACACAGGTATTTTTGCTTGAAAATTGCCGAGGATAGAAGGCAGTAAAAGTAGCCAGGGGTGAGGGCTTGAGCCTAGGTTTGTTGACAACATACCCTCCTCTTAGACAACATACTCTCCTATTTCACCGAACCAAAAATTAGAATTCACTGATAATGGACATTATTTTTTCATATATATATATATACGATCAGTTCCAAAAATTTCCCTAAAACAGCACCGTTTTGCATCTTAGCCACCATGAATTAACGAAAATTTCTCAACAGGCAAGTGGTTTTTACGGAAGAGTGTATTTTTGAAATATTTTCTGACATATCTGTCCCTAAATTTGTTTAAGGGTTATTTTGAGGTTCACAAGGGCTATCTTCGTTTGTACTGATGATTTTGTAAAAGGGCCGGATGAAAAAGTGATTTTCATTCGACATTTCAATTGCTTAATGCAACTTCGAAGTTAACCAAAATTTCACTCCTCAACATGTTTTCTGGGTTGATTTTGGTTACTTAAATGGGAATGATCCGTTGCTCCTGTGTATACTTTATGAGAAGGATAGTAACAGAGACATGTCATTCGCTGTAGGTTCGTATGTATAGGTAGTCTCAGGCTTACAAGTTGGAGAGAATGACTTTGGTTAGTCGTTTTCAGTCAGTCATTCAAGCTACTATCATCGGCTACTAGAGACGATGTATGAGTCAAAAGAGCCTAGAAAAGGGAATGCAATTACCCGTACTCATTTATTTTCAACCATCAGATGAATCTTTCAAACCCCCTCTATATTTCTAATCTTCCCCGATTTTTCAAAACATAGCCTACATATTGCACACCGTATTGAGAGAAAACTCCAAGGGTTTCTTTTGCGTAAATTGAGTAATTGAGCAACAAAATCTTGTCACATAATTAGAAAAGAGCTATATGACTTTGAGACGTAGACCCTTTTCCAAATAGCAATTACAAAGGATGATGGATAGAGTTTGGTATGCGTCGCTCTGGGCCTCTGTAAAATGCCGTTGAAAAAAAGCAAAACGACGCTCACCAAAACTCCATCCCACGATTCTTACACCTGATATTTGAAAAAGAGTCTATTTATGAAAACATATACTTTATTTGAAAGTGGAGCGGCGCTTTACCCTTCAGCAGATGGTCATTCTATGGAAAGTTGGCCAACCTGTAAGGCTTTTGATCCCACAGAAATACGAGTTGATATGATGTAGGGTACATGGGATCAACACCATCAATTATACTCTAAAAACAAAAGAGTAAAATTCACTCCACTCCGGGTGAAATCACTCTTCCTTAGGAGTGGCCCCTTAATTCACTCTTTTGGAGTGAATTTCACTCTTTTGTTTTAGAGTGTACACTACGCCCTTTACTGGATCGTCTGAGTGACTATTCGTATCTAGTGGCGGAGCTTCCGTATCGTCAAGAGGGAGAATGCGCCCTCCCCCACGGACTCAGACCCCATACTGACGCCAGCCCTTTCAGCTTTTAAACTTGCTTTTACTTATTCGCTATTATTGACATTATTTTGGATAAAATCGTTTAATCGAAATATTTTCGAGGCCCAAATGCTCAAACAGCAGTCACTTTTGGCAAGTAGGAACCGAGGATCAATCTAGGAGGCATTTTAGCCAAAAATTTATGAACGCTAAGCGCCAACCTATGATGGTGCAGCCGTCTAGTGATAAATTCTCAACTGGGTCTATGTGCGGACCACCAAGGGAATTGCGAAACCTTAGAGTGAATTTCTATGAGAGGAGAATGGGGGATGAGTGGCCGGGAAAGGCAACTTGAATACTGAAGTCCGATCTAATCAGCAGACTTTAGCCTTTTCCTAACCTGTTCATTTTGAGAGATTCTTAATTACTTTTATAATCACTGGGTAACTTGTTCTAAAGTTGTAGGGAAGTCACATGACTCATAGTAATTTACAATGCCATAAAATGTTTCTTGAGTACGCCTATCTTGATTTGCATGTTAGGAAATATCCTTGATTGCCAGACGCCAGAAGTTCGCATCTTTAAGTGTTTAATTAAAAAAATACCTCCACCTCACCCCGGACTTCGTGCCCTTCTCTCTCATGGGTTTAATCTTCAGTGTTTAATTTGAAGCAAACTATCCCTGGGAGAGGACCACAGACCTTCTCATCTTGGTCGTTTCGAACAATGTCTGATCATACCAATTTTTATTATCACAAGATCACGCTGATAATTATATACTATTTCATAAAAGTAATGTTTGCTGGTATACTTATGATGGTTTGACGATACCAGGAATCTCAATCTAAAAGTGTTTATTTTTCAAAACTAACCCACCCCTTCCACCTTCGGCCACCGTACTTAGTGCCTTTCGCTCTTGCTGGTTTTATCTACAGCGTTCCTGACACAAAGTAAGCCAATACATCCTGAATCCGCGTCATGCGGTTTACGTTATTGAATGAATTAGTATGCGAGAAAGTAAAATATATACGTGGTACTCATTTTTAGAAATATTTGGGGGTGGGGACAATTGTCACCCTCTGACAGGTGGGTGACAGTGTAACAGAATATGTTGAAAAGTACTTTGTAGAGAGCGCCTCCACACCAATCTCGTCCCCTCTAACCGAAACCCCTATTCACTGTTCGTAACAAAACTGTTACACTGAGTTACACCATTTCTATATCATTACCATGAGACTGAACACTGGAATATGAACGAAGTGTACTAAACGTGAATTCTGGTCTAGACGCAAACTGAAATGGAATATCCTCCCCGGCGTTAGTGAGTTTCAAACTTTGGTAGTGAAACATGACTGTGACCCATATCTGTGAGTGCGCCATCTTTTTTATTTTATCGTCTTCCGCCAATGGTGTCGATATGGTCTTTGTATCCAGTTAAGAACTGTGCTAGTAACAATGATTAAACAGGCATCTCTGTGGGTTAACAAGGCTAGGCTGAAAGCTGCAGCCCAACGTCCCCGTTTCACTCTTGCAGAAATTTGCCTTTTTTCGGGAGAAGAAGCCGTCCGTTTCCCCCAAACTTCATTTTCTGACGAAATCAGTAACATTTCGGGCAAAAGTGCTTACCCTCTCTCCAATTGAACGTAGTTCTCTGTTCTTTTAAGTAGTAGCTTTGATAAAGCAGTGAATGTAACGGGCGCCTACTTATGGAAGACGTACAAAGGCACTGCGGACAAATGTGTATTGTAGAAATACTTTCCCTGTAATCTCCTGCGATTGGAAATGTCAAATTCTCTGACTTCGGGACAATTGCCATATGGAAGATTTCCCAGGACCATTGTCCAGGACAACTTCCTCAGAAAGGCTACCCTGAACAATTCCCACACATCAGAACAGGGAGGGGAGGGGAACGGGAGGGCAATTATCCAGGGGATAGTTCTCGTAGTTGGTAAGGTAATGGTTTGCCTAGTAATTTCTCGGATGACAATTTTTCGGCATAATCAATTGGAACTTCGTTCGAGGGATATTGTCTGAGCGGGGATTGTTATGAGTTGTCCTGTCACGGGGTTATTGCTACATGATTTACAAGAGTCATACCTAACTAAAGTTACTTGCATGGGTATTCTTTTACAAAATGAGTTGAGTGCATCTTTCCCTTTTACATTTAAGCATGTCAGTTTTTATTTATTTTTTTTTTCATTTTCTTCCGAAGTTAAAACTGCCGTCAGATAGTTCGTGTATAATGTTATGATTCCTTCCAAGTCATAAATGAAGTAAATTCAAGATTAAGACGATATTATTTGTCCACGCATTGTCGTAGCCCTGGAGGAAAGCATTGATATTGTATCATTCTCAATAAAGCTCACTTGTTCAGGGCGCATTCATGAATGAATTTATTTATCTTCAATACTGCTATGGATTAGGCTAATAGCAGGGAGTTGTTCGAAAAACATTCAGTGGCGTCACCAAACTTTTCGAAGTTGGGGCATAGGGGGCCAAGCGTTCCGCCGGAGAGGCACACCAAATTAAAGGACTGAACGTTACTGGAGGCGTCGTAGTGAATCGCAGCGCTCCATTGTAGGCCCTGGGCACTACTAGGGGCCACTGTAGGACGCTACATAGGGGGTCCATCGGGAGAATCCCCCTTAGGCTCTGGGATATTTACAAATAGTGACCATTAGAATAAAGCATATGACTATTTCCAAAATGTAATTGGATGCGCACTAAACAGGCTACAAAAATAGACTGCTGGAAATCACGAGTTGACCATTTTTTGTTAGCCTTACCCTCACTAGCTATTTAATGACGGGAGGGGTGGAGGGGAGAGTGGGGACGACGACAATGCATTACCCAACAGCTGTTGGGTAAACTTTACCTTTGAGAGTATTCATATGTGCTCAGTGTTGGTTAAAAGTTGGTTAAAAATTTTACCCAACTTTTTAAGAGTGTGGTGAGCGTACATTGAGCTTAAAAAATAAATTCACTCATATTACCCACAAGGAATTAATGTTGTGACAACTATACTTCCCTGGTATGCCACTGAGGGGAGTCTTTACATTGGAGCATCGAAGGTGCATCTAGTACTGCTGCGGATCCGGGGCTAGCCGGAACAAATTTGGAAAAAGGGTCCTTGAATGTGGCTCAATTGGTTTAGGAACCTTAAAATTACAAATATGACGGATATATTCCCTGCATTTTTTCAGCATTAAATGAAAAGGGATGGTTAGTGGCTTCTCAGATCCTGGTGTACACGCGAAGTCAGTAACCAGAACATTCTAGTATTATTTAATTAACCATCTATGAAAATTTTGAACAAGTTCTTATACTCCTTTCAGAGGTGTCACCACTTCATCCCTGACGTGGTGCTTAGCAGCGCCTCGGCGAGGATTCAGGAGAGCAAAGTCCCCTCTTCAAAATTTGAAGGCACCAGCAAAATAAACGGACATCAGCCTTTGAGAGTGACGTTTTTACATTATTCTTTTTTATTGGATACGTGTTGAAGAAGGCAACGGAAATTGCAATTTTTTACAGTTTTTGAACATTCATACTTAATGATAATAGATTTAGGAATTTTAATGAAAGGAAAGGACTCACAGCAGCGGGGCAGTACCCCCATAGCTTTGCAAATAAATGTTGAAACAGTAGCTGAGGATTTCATCTCCCAATAAGGTAGTCCTTCACATAGTTCATCAATGATAGATGCTGGCGAATCGCGTCGCAAAATTGTATAGTTTTTAAAACATTTTGTACAATTTTAGCCGCATGATTGAATGATAAAGTGACAGTGGGTCCTTGTGCTCAGTACCGAGTTTGCGTGAACGGTGTGTTTGTGCATAATTTTTTTTTTCATACACAAAATCTCATTTTGGGGGGCACATGGGGGATCACAGCCAAGGTTTGGGGGAATTTTCCCCCCCCCCCCGTCCCCTTGATAACAATTTCGCATGACACCCTGCAAATAGCACATACTCCTAAAACAGCACATTTCGTTTTGGACAGTGGCGTAAGAAGAAACTGAAGAGCAAGCCTCCGTGTTTACCATGCATCTCACTCATTGGCGTATCCAGAAACCTCACAAGAGGGCGCGTGAGGGTGGGCTGGACCCCTTACATTTGGAGGAGGGCTATGAGTGATGACCTGGATGGCGTCTTAGAGAGGTAACCCCAAAGTGTAGTTCGGTTCACAATAGGAGATTTTCTGAGGGGGTACAATTTTTGGAATCTGGAAATTGTCAGTGGAAATCTTCATATTAAATCTGGGAGAGAAAAGATATAGGGGCGTAACCCCAAGTGCCTTCCAAGGTAGTTAGGCCACTGTACTTACCGTACTGTTTAGAGTGATACCTTTTTTGTTCCTTAGTTGAGGTGTGGCAACTGCAACAGATGTTCCCATCCAGCCGCATTCATCGGGCCGGACTTTCCGAGTAATTTGGTTTCAGTAAGTCTTGTGCGCCGTGTGGGCGAAACTTTTGTTCAGCCCATCGCTACAATCAAAGGGTTGCTGCCTAGTGTGCGTGTGTGCGTGTGTGCGTGTGGGAAGGGGTAAAAGAGAGCAGATACACAGGTTAGTCTGATTTAAGCGTTATCTACTTCACGGACAACTCTTGAAATTTCAGCTCTGAAGTCTGAACCTCAATTCTACAGCACATGTAGTTTGAGGCAGTATACAGGTCTTTCGTTTCTGAAATAGTCCTTTTGTTATCGGATTGAAACCGTCCGATATTTGAACTTGAAAAATCGGATATCAGTAAGAAACGATATTCATGATATCGGTCCAGCACTTGTCCAGTAGTTCCTTCACGTCCGTAATTTGTGTGCAAGCATGGAACGTCCATTCTTTAGAGTGCGGATAATAGATGACTCCTGCATAAGGATAATACTGTCAGAGTGTAACGGCGCCATTGGGTCCCCAAAAATGTCACAAACTTATGCGTATTTTCTCCTATGATTTACGGCCAAGTACAGAGAGCAGTTTGTTTGAGGGTACCTGTATGCACTTTTGAAGTCAGTACGACTACGAGTGGAGAGTCGCTGGTTGTGAGCACGAGTACCTATCTTTTCCATGAGTACGAGTACGAGTAAAACGTTTTGCATTAGCCTCAGTTTATAACTTCCAAATTCTGTGCGTACGAGCATAGAACCATTCGCAAGAACACGAGTACAGGCAATCACGAAAACCGAAAAATACTTAGATCAGGAGGAAATTGAACCAGCTAGGGTCATATGTTTAGGGGGGGGGGGGTAAAGGTCCCAAATTCCGACTGGCTGGATGTTTTTTCCAACTGAGCGGCAGCGTGAGTGTATAGTGCACTTTTTCACGCACCCCTGCGTTTTTTGTGTACATCTGTGGGGGATCCTTCCTTTGTCGCTACATAAAGGTGCCGTCCTGGGGGAGGGGGTGTCCCCTCCCTTTTAGAAATTTTTGTAAATGTAAGTTTGCTTAGATACAAAATGCTGGTATATTTGGGACATTTTTGAGCTGCACATATTAGGCGGGGGGGGGAACGGAAAAAAATATTCAAGGGGGTGGGCTGAATGCCAGGAAGACTATCTACGCGGAGCGCCACCATCGGTTAGCGCGGAGCGTACAAGAAAATTTTTAGCTTTACAAACCCTCCAGATGGCCAGAAACGGCACTTCCCGAGTGTTTTAAGCTGCAGTTACCCAGCCTTGAAATATGGATGTCATGTCTGCAATTTCTCAATTAATGAAAAGAGACCAATCTATGAGAAATGTTTATATATGTATCTAAGCGGAGCGCCATCATCTGTTGGTGCGGAGCGGACAAGAAAATTTTTGGCTTTACAAACCTCTCAGATGGCCGGAAACGGCACTTCCCGAGTGTTTTAAGCTGCAGTTACCCAGCCTTGAAATATGGATCTCATGTCTGCAATTTCTCAATTAATGGAAAAAAAAATCTATGAAAAATGTTAATATACGTTTCTAAGCGGAGCGCCATCATCTGTTGGCGCGGAACGGACAAAAAAAAATTGGCTTTACAAACCCTCCGGATGGCCGGAAACGGCACTTCCCGACTGTTTTAAGCTGCATGTATCCAGCGCTGAAATATGGATCTCATGTCTGCACACCGCGAATATTGCGGGGGGGGGGGCTGAACATACCTTTATCCCCCACTTTTTCATTGCGGGCTGACCCACAAGCCTCCCAGGTCCGCCGCCCCTGGCTCATATATGGCTGAAAAATGTTCATAATTTGACGAATTCAGCAGCAGATTTCCCCTCCCCTTTGAGAAATTTTTGTTCATTTAAGGTTGCCTAGATGCAAAATGGTGCCATGTTTGGGATATTTTTTGAGCTGTTCATATATGGCTGGGAAATGTCGATAATTTATAGTATATTCTAATTTCTGGTTAGTTGAAAGAAGAGAGTAAGTTTTCTTAGAGAAAAATACGTTGTCAACAAACCTCCTGAAGATCCCCCCTTTTTTTGGCTTCTTACTGTCTTTTATTTGAACATTTTTTTTTTCAAAAATACGTGCGTGGGGTCAACAGAAACATTCTTGGACTATTACGAAGATTTTCCTTTCCTCCATTGTGCACTATAAAAGGGTATCTAAGGCTGGCAGATACCTGGAAGCTCTGGATTAATTATATAAAATTGGGCAAAGACACAATGCTTCTTATCTGTCATCCAAATGATAATACAGAGTATGACGCCAAGCATTTTACATCTATCGGATTTTTACTAATTTTGAACGAAAACTCCAGACGAATGGCTTCCAGTCTGATGGGTATAGCAAAAGGAATGAAGGACTAAAAAGCGCATTTCAGAATGCTTTTTGGTCGTTAGTGTATTAACAATCACCATCTATACCGATAATGGCTGCGCGCTAAGCGCTCCGCATTTTTTTTCTTTTGAAAAATGTATAGCGTCAAATACGTACTTTCAACCTTCCACAGTATTCTACAAATTAGATTGAAAGATTCTATATTGATGCGAGGTCCTACAGATGTTTTGAGATGTATCTCTGGTCTCGGAAAGTGTTGTGATCGAAATAGTTCCATGTATAATTACCTTAATAATGGTAATGAGATCAAGCGCAAACAGTGACGCATGCGCGCCGAAATTTTTCATTAACTAAGATGTCAAAGGACAGTTTTGATTCGATTTTACGTGAAGAAAATTATGTTTGGTATTATTCTCACTTGATCTAGTTGGAAAATAGATACAAAGTTGACATAGACTCAGTCGGAAAAATATGC
>WURT03648449.1:0-19258 GCA_009936505.3 Holothuria glaberrima | reverse complement strand
ACACACACACACACACACACACGACATCACCATCGCTTAGATTCCTTCTGCCTACGGCAAGGAATCAAAAACCAATCATGAAATTTGTCTAAGAGACTCAGTTCTTAGGGCATGTGCCATGTTTCCCAGTCTACATAAACGGTGTCATAGATACCATTTCATGGGCTGCAAGAAATTTTTGTTAGGGCCACAGGAGTCTCCAAAGGGGGTGATATTTTTGCAACCTGTGACATATACTTTCGTTTCCTGGAGATTGCTCTTACCTTCACTACATCACCACTCAACTGGTCTTCTTTCACTTCTGGTAGATATTTGATGGGGTTGGTTTCAAGTTGCTCCAAGAAAACACCTTCCTCTGTGATCTTTCCCAGAGCCTTGTGGTTTAAAAATTCACATAAATATGACATGGTGAGTTCAGATTCCATTGGCCTATGCAGGCACTTAATCTGATTGTTTATTCTGGGGGAATCCATTTTCCACTCAGGGGTAAACCTTCTAACATTTTGAGTTAACTTATAGTGTGATAACAATACTAGTAGTGGGGTGCTTTTTGATGGTCCCTTTGAAAATTTTAAGACTACTGAGAATGCTTAGATGCCAACAGGTTCAGCATTTTGCAAGTTTTGAAGCAAGATTATGTTCAAGAACTAGTCTAAGCAAAGCTCTCTTTAGTAGGAAGTAGGGGGAGGGTAGTAAAAATACTACTTCCAATGGGGTGGGGGTGAGGCACTTGTGCCCCCAATTTAAATGCATGTTTGCTAGAAAATAGTATATAATGAGCCTGAAACAGGAAACTTCTGCCATAATGGGGGCTGCAGCCCCTCAGCCCCCTGCCTTGCATGCAAGTTATGCTCATGACCATCTCCCAGTTATGGCCAAATTATGTCACTTCATTATGAAATCCTGATAACAGCACACAGACTACTGGTTTTTGTACAAAGTTTCTCCCTTAAAGAGAAGTAGACCAAACAGTTCTTTTCTGAAAAATTTAAAAGATTTTGGTGAAAATACAACAAATACCTTTATAACTTCATTACTGATAAAGTGCTTCCAAAATATGCTTGGTTTTTGGCTATTTTTTATTGTGTTATATGCACACTGCATGGCCAAGTAGTTAGGGCATCCGACTTGCAGCCGGAAGGTCTAGGGTTTGAATCTTGGCTGGGTCATACCGAAGACTTTAAAAATGGGACCTACTGCCATTGTGCTTGGTGCTAAGCATAAGCCATGGAGAAGGGAAAACAAGCCAGTGAGCCACAACTGGAAAAAGGCTGTGTCCGGCTCGACTTAAACCAATTGGTTAGAAACTGGGACGTAAAACCTCATCTAACTCTAACTCTATGTACACAATAACATCAATGCAGCAAAGAAATCTACTGGTATTAACAGAATAATGCAACACAGCAGCCTAACCCTGTTTACAGATGAGAGTGGAGGAAATATCACAGCTGAACAATGTAAATAAATGTGAGAGGAACTTTTGCACTTTTACTAATTCACACATAACATCCTGATGAACTTAAAACTGAGTTGTGAAATGTGTGTTTGCATGAGAAAGGTTTTTCTGATTCTAGCCAACGGTTCAGCTCATAATTATATCAAATAAACCTGTGTACATGTGGCAAAAGAGCAAAGCTAAGTCCAGTTACCTGCCGATCTGCTGAACATGAGACACCTATACCAACAGGACAGGAGGCACCGTGTCTAGGCATCCGTACTACACGAACATCGTGGCAAAAGTATTTACCACCAAACTGAGCTCCGATTCCAGTGTTTCTTGATAGTTCATGAATTTTTTCCTCCAATTCAATATCACGGAAAGCTCTCCCAAAGTTGTTGCCTACAAAAGAAAATTGTTAGAATTTTGAACCAACAAAGTCTCCACCATTTAGCTTCTTACAATAGGAACTCAATTTTATGAGCTGTAAGAGAGCAGGTTTTAATAACTTCTAATCTGCTCTCAATATGTCCTAAAATTCAATGTCATGGACTGTACTCCCCAAACTACTACAAAAACTTTTACAGTTGAAAATTACAAAAGATTGTAATATCGATTTGCTTAAAAAATTTCAGTGACCAGCTAGTTGCCATGGGAACTCATGTTTCTGAAGGAAAGAGTCAGGATGGAATGTAACTTTTAAGCTGCATCTATCTTCAAGGAAGGAAATATCTAGATCACCTTACACTTGGAAACAAGAGCATCTCAGAATGCTCACCCTTGTACCTTGAGTCCTGGGTTATATGTACCAGTAATATGTTTTCATAAGGTCTGCCCTGAAAATGGAAGCCTTCAACAGCTCATCAAATTTGCCAAACAACTTCAACCTTTTAATTTTAATACAACCATGGAGGAAAGTTAAGAGAAACTGAAGCTGAATAGAGAAACAAGTACATGAAAACTTATCCCAATCCAGGAATATCCCTCAGTCTTTAAATTACACCCTCCCATCTCAGCCTACCCCTCTTCTCCTTCTCCCATCTTTTGTTACCTGATGTTGGAAGACTGTCTAAGTACTTGGTAGAGGCCAGTTTCACTGTTTTCAGTGTCAGTTCAGCAGATAGACCTCCAATAACAACAGCAAGGTGGTAGGGTGGACAGGCAGCTGTTCCTAGAGTCTGGGAAGGTTAAAGTACATTTTATTAAGCAAACATTACCAATTTACCACTGATTCCTCAATATGCTCCAGGGGTGGAGTAAAGAAGCAACCCAAAGCTACCAGAAACATTCAACAACACACCCACATTAATCCTATTCCCACATAATCATCTGGCCATGTGACACCAAAGATAATGTACTATTAGTTGGCCAATTAGCCAAAACATTCAATGCCAGAGTGCTCTTGATGAAAATTGTCTCGTATTAAAGGCATAGTTCTGTGATAAGTTTGATATATGAGATGACTTTCAATTCAAAAAAATTAACGAAATCCAAATAAAACATGAAAATAAATAAAGGCAAAAAACTAAAGACTACATTGTACTTACCTTGATCTTTTCATCTACAAATTTCATAAGTTTTTCTGGATTTAGCAGTGCTTTGGTTTGCTGGTAAAGAAATGTTTTGTTGGCTGATCCGCCCCCTTTGGCAAGGAAGAGGAATTCATACTGATTACCAGGAGTTGCATAAAGTTCAATCTGAGCTGGGAGATTGGTTCCTGTGTTTGTCTCTGTGTACATGTCTAAAGGTGCAACCTTTGAGAAAAATAATTAGAGTACGTAATTAATAAGAGTAACAACATTTCTCACCTACTGGGCAGTGATGTTTGGTTCCCCAAAGGAATGAATGCATAAGTATCTGATGCTGACGTGGCAAAACGACTGCAGATTTTGTGTTAACTTTGATTCTGATCAGCACACTCTCCCCTGCCCTGTACAATGCTTGAAACCATTGATATACTTGACACGTTTTACAACAAGTATGGGAAGTGGCTCTCGGTGTCTTATGCCATTGCGATATTGCACTGATAGTTCTTTTATAGTGGCAACTTGAACAAAAAGCTTTCTTCGCCCTGCATGTGAGAGATCATTTATCAGTGCACATTAGTTGTTGTTTTGCTTCTGGTGTGAATTTTAGAAAGCTCTACTAATCATTACTCAATTGGAACATATCATATTTCACAAGAGATCAAGCACTTTTGGAAGCTGAGAGGTATAATGTGGTTTGGGAAAGAGACATACTTTCACCTAAATGTTGGCAGTTTGGAGAAGAAATATTCTTGGCAATGCTCATTTCACCAACCTTTTATGCTCATTTCACCAACCATTTGATAAATAAGCTTTGATTACAAAACTTTGCAATGACAAATATGGGTGCAGCTTATGGCTTTTATGTCAGGACACTATTGCAACTCAAATTTAGATCCTTTATAGTCTTCTTACTGGGAAAGTCAGTTCAGGAGTGAAAAGCAATGAGTAACTGTGAATGAGAAAACAGTTTTGCTCTGACCTATCCTCTATTACATATATGAAGTAGCTGATACTGTAGCATGCTCTTTATGACTGAATTTGTTTTTAAAGACCACACAACTTACAGTAGAGTTGCCAACCCTCTCATAGATGACTGCCTCCTGAGAGAGTTTCTCTAGGGCTTTTCAATGCTATAGGGGAAGTTATTTAAGGCCCAAAAAGTCTCCCCATACTACCAATGTATTATTAAAGTGAACCATGTACATTGCAGGGGCCCTCCATCTGAACCCCTGGAACCTCCCCTGCCTATGAGCTAGACTGCCTTGACACCAGTCCATTTTGAACAAGAACAGACCTGTAGCCTGACAGGGTACTGCAGGGTGAGATGGACTAAATGCAAAATGTTTACTTTGGAAGGGGGGGGGCAAATGCTAAAATGTATTAAGGCAACACTGCAGATATTTTTGTTTTTGAAACATTTCTAATGGGATAAAGGAATTTTCAAGTCCCCCCCCCCCCCACACACACACACACCCTTGGTAAAAGGCCTGAATATGAATGACTGTACTTTCAAATGAAATTTCAAAAGATTTTTCTGCTTTAAATAATCAAAAATTACATGCTTTAGGATAAACTGATTACATATGTAGAAAATGACATCTGAATAAAAGTGGTTTGAATCATGCCTGCAAAGACATATTTCCAAAGACTTCCTACTCATACACAGGGTTTTTGAGTGTCACTAAACACTACATGCAAGAGTGGCACCATGCCAAATCTAGGTACAGTAGGGAAAACTGCATTAGCAGTTAACTCATCTCTCTTTGTCTCCGTCCTCCGTCTCCCCCCCCCCCCCTTGATATATCTGACTCTAATCCCTCTCTTACCTGTGAGTACCTCAGGTTTGTTTCTGTGTATGTATTGTATACTCCTCTTGATAAATGTTCTTCATCCTTCTCATCTGTCCAGACATTCTGTCCTCTCTTCCCTGAATACACAATTTGAACACATAACGATGTTATTTGATAACACACTCTTTGAACCGTACTAAGCAGTGGTTGATATGACCACATGACAATAGTTTGTGATCCTACAACAGATCTTATCACCACCATCTACAAGTAATAGTTTGGTACCATTTGACCAGTTGGCAAAGCTTCCTACTATGGCAATTTGGAAGTTCTGTATTATCCATTTCATGCTTCCTTTTTCTTAGAGGGATGCTGACCCCTTCCACCCATCCCTTTCTACCTCTCCCCTGTTTCCTGTTCCCCATCCACTGTGGAATCTCAGAGTAAAATCACTAGATAAGGACATAAATAATTTAATTGTAATACCATGTGTAACAAACAACAGGCTATGATTTCAAATGGTTATCTACTATCGAGTGCATTCAACATCTTTTGGACAACCTAACTCACCCTCAGGTATAAAACAAAATATTTTATTAACTTCACAAATACAGAATATGTAGGAAAAGGTGTACAACTGGGAGTGTGGGGGTGAGTGGCAGGGGTCAGGGTCACAGCTGCCGCTTCATTTCTACAGGGCACCTCATGTTATTCCTTACTTTTCCTTTAATATAGTTGTTCAATGATGTTTAAGACCATACTGTTATTTTACTTTTTGAGTCCAGTATGGCAAATGACCAGCCGTGGTTGCCCCCCACCCATCCACTCACAACCCTTCACTTGGTTCAGCCAATTATTTTAGATGAATACACATACTTCCTCACCAATAATAATAGCTGTTCCTGTATCTTGACACCCTGGAAGCACCATCCCTGCAGCAATGTTAGCATTCTTCAAGAGTTCCAAGGCAACAAATCTGTCATTACTTGAAGATTCCGGATCTTTCAATATGTTACTGAGTTGCTGGAAGGATTACCAGGAAAGAATGTGAACTACCAGATATCTAATCATCACTAAACTGACACACTCAGTTTCAATCAGACTTGTAGTGTGAGTGAAATGTTGTGAGGTAGTACATGTGTATTACTTCTAGTTCGTAGGTAGTTCATGTGTTTTGTACTGAGTATGAGTATTAAAATTTCTTCACTTTGCACTTATTCTTACCATTCTAACTCAACAGGAGTACTGTACAATTTCAAAGCTACACTCATAAGACTTCTTGAGGTCAATGTGTCAGTGTATGAGTATGGTATGACTCACTAATGTTTGCAAAGAAGTGAAATCCCAAAGCTAGACCTAGATTTCTTTCTTTTTGATTCCTTACCAAAGGCAAAAGGAATTTATGCAATCATGCTGGTGAGTGGATGTGTGTGTGTTGGTGTGTGTATGTACGTGTTTGTGACACTTGGCTTGTAACACAATACCTAAAAATTGCAATGATGGATACTTCTCATACTTGGTATATAGAATTGTAATGTTGAGAGGAAGAACCCTATTGTTTTTTATGAAGATCAAAGGTCATGTGAAGTCACCAGAGGTCATAAGCCAAAAATATTGTAAACATTTCTAGGTATGAAGCATGAATGCTTTTCATACCTGGTATGTGGATGGATTATAATCAGAAGATGAGTGGTAATGGTTTTCGTAGAGGTCAATGGTGATCTGAGGTTACTGAAGGTGAAAATACAAAATTCTAAAAAACTGCTGGTAAACACGATATCTCAAGACAGAAATGATGGACACTTTTCAGAATTGGTATAAATAAAACTTTTTGATACTGAGAAGAGCCTTATTGTTATCAGTAAAGGTCAGACATCATTTAAGGTCATCAGATGTCAAAAACCAAAAACCTTGCAAAAACACGATATTTCAAGACAGGGAAGATGGATACATTGCATATTTAGTACATAGATTTGTTGCTTAAAGAGAGAGAACCCTTTGGGCTTGTTGGAGGTTGAAGATCATCTGATGTCATCAGGGGAAAACTATGAAAACCTCATAAACTAAACAGACAGCGGGTGGTACCTGCAACTTGTGTCTCACATTTTTTGATCAACAAAGTCTTAGGGCTGAATTTTTTGTACCATTCCAAAGATAAAATTATAGAAAACAATATTTATTTTTTCACAAGCATAATTGTTCTGGTAATAATTCAAATGTGAATTACCTAATTATGAACATATGAAAAGGATGCTGTGACTATGGTATGATTAGAAATACTATAAGCTTATGAAATCTTTGACAACCCAGGTTCAAATCCCTTCCCAAGACAATTTCTCTTTTTCGTTTTTTGTTATTTAATTTTTGGTGGGGTTCAACGCTCATGTGAGGTCAGAAGAGGTCAAATTTTGAAAACGTAAAATATGATATAGTCAAGAGGTATAAATTTAAGGGATGAACTTTGGAAGTCAAACTTTCTACAATGTTTGACATGTTTCCATGTACAAAAATGTCAATTTTCTCTTCAATTGCCAAAATTTCTCACAAAATATAAAATTTCTAGACAAAGAACATCCCTATTTTCCAAATATTTCCACCCAAGATCAAATGCAGAGGATCAAGGGGCATTCCCCTTTAACCCTTGAAATTTTTTGGGCAAACTTATATTATAAGCCTTGATAGGGAGGGAGGGGAGGGAGGGATGAGAAGAAACCTTGCAAAAGATAATCTGTAGTAGACCCAGTATGCCTGATTATTTTACCCCATTACTTTCAGCCTTCTACTCACCTGTAGATGTTTGGGTCGAAGAAGATGAGCAATGTCAACCATTGCTTGTGATGTCAACAATGTCAGAGCTTCAGGTTCAACTTTCAAGATCTTTCTGCCTTGAACTTCGATGGTCGACACATAATCTCCTAAATAAATGGTGAAAGATAGAAACACTACGAGCTTTTATCTAAACTATCCTTGAACATCGTTTCCAACTGAGGTAGGTTGTGGAAGACAAACAATTGTATGTGAACAATTTTTCTGCCCTCAGTAGTAAAATATTCCTTTTGAACTAGAGAGCTTTTTAAGTGAATAATGTTTTGTGTTTACAAGGTTTTTCAGAGTCAGACCTTCTGTGGTCCCAAAGCCAAGTATGAACTCGCTCAAGATCGGGTTATCCTAACATAACGTTCACTTGTAAGGTTTGCAGTTTGACCTCTCCTGGTCCTTTATGACCTGTTAATACTAGAAACATCTTGTACTCAATATCTGGCAACAACATGCGAGTATGAATCATGTTCCTGAATTTTTAAGCCTTCAATCCAGTATTCCTAACGGACCTTTGGCTATGACCAAAAATGAAAGACTTCATATACCCAATATGTGAGGCTCATATGTATTACATATGGTTTGTCAGGTTGCTTTTTTGAAATATTTTATCCAGAGTTTGCTATCTCCTGTACCACATGACACTTGACCTTCACCAAAAAAATGGGACTTCTTGTACTCCATGCAAATAACCCCCACATGCCATGCATGAAATCCAAGGTTACCCTTATTGAAATAACATTAACATTATCACAAGGGGTAAAGTTCGCAATGTGGTGACCCCAAATGATCTTTACCCATCTTTCTGAAACTTCATGACTCATTTCCCCATTTCAAATGGGAATCAAAACTTTAACTGTAACCCTTTCTCCCTCAACAAATGTATGCTCACATTTCAGTTTTGCTTCATATCAAATTTTGAAACACAGTGCATAACATGCAGTAAGTCAAGACTTGTTTATGGTTCATTATTACAAAACTATTAAACAATGCAAACTTATCTTAACTTTGTTTGAAAAGTGTTTGAAAATTTGTTATTCTTGGAAATCTTTCAAAAATTCCACAAAACAGAAGGAATGAGGTGTCAGAAGAGTCTGAAATTGATGCAATCACTTACACGTACTGGATCTTGATCAAAATTTTTATTCTAAAGAAGAATCAAGAGCTGATCTGAGCCCAAAAGTAACTTAACCACCCCAACCTTATACTGTACCCTCAAAGACTAGGGGGAAAAGAGCACAATACCTGTCAGTTTCTTGTAAGGCGTTTCCAGGTCATGTTCTTTCTGAAACAGATCTTCATAATTAAAAGGCTTAGTTGCAGCAGATGCTGTCTTTGTTGCTTTCAGCAGCAGAGGCTGCCTGCTAGACACTTGAGTGAATTGCCATGACAACCTTTGCGAAAACTGTCCCAGCCACCTAAAACCTGATGACAGCATCTAAAATAAAGAGTAAACAAGAATGCATTGTGTTTCGATGATAAGCACATCATGTATAATTCCAAATAATGCCAAGATGTCCCCTTACTTTGAGTCACTGGTTGAATGTGATTTATGTGCTGGAAAATACAGTTTTGTGTTTATATTTGATCTTGGGAATTCTTGGAAATTTTTGTCTCTTGCCCTCTGGTTATTTCAGCTGATCAGTGACATCCAACAAAAGTTATAGGCTTTTCTACTTGATTTAATGTAACACCATGTGGAGTTTAAAATCTACAGTATCCAAGCTTCCTAACTTGAGATATCTTGTAAATGAGATTTTCAGAGTTTGACCCCCAGTGACCCCAGATAACCTTTGTTACTTAGTTAGTTAAATGAGGTTTTATGGCTCAGTTTCCAGATGACCTTTGACCTCCACCCAAAACAGTAGGGTACTTCCTCCCACCATAAGGCATCCACTTACGGCAAATGAAATATATCCAAACGTTCTACCTTGAGATCATGTTATCAAGGTTTTCATATTTTGACCCCAAGTGATCCCAAATGACCTTTGACCTTCACCAAAAACAATAGGGTTCTTCTTCTAAAATAACACATCCACATACTGTGCATGAAATCTATCCAAGCTTCCTACCATGAGATACTGTTTTGTGTTAACATGGTTTCCAGGTTTGATCCCCAATGACCCCAGATGACTTTTGACCTCCACCAAAATCAATAGGGTTCATCTTCTCTCCATAATGCATCTACACACAATGTATGTCATGAAATCTATCAAAGCTTCCTACCTTTAGACGAGTGTTAAAATGGTTTCAGAGTTTGACCCAGGTGACCCAGATGACCTTTGGAGTCCACCAAAAACAATAGGGTTTTTCTTCTTAAATAACACATTGACATACTATTAAGTATGAAATCTATGCAAGTTTCCTACCTTGAGATATCATGATAAGGTTTTCATATTTTGACACCCGGTGACCCCAGATGACCTTTGACCGCCATAAAAAACAATAAGGTTTTTTCTCTTAACACAGGGCATCTACATACCAAGTTTGAGGACTGTCAGAGTTTTTATTCTCGAGATAGCGTGTTAACGAGCAGTGTCACAAACACATGCACACACACACACACATGCAAACACACATACTCTTACAGTACGATGCAGTCATGAATAATGCATAGATTTCTCTTTCATTGAAACCAAAAATCATTGACAGTTGCAATGTTCTTATTTCACATGGTTATAAAAATAATTATAACTACTGTACTACTGATCGAAGTACCATGGATTGCACTAGAGATCATAAAACTTTCGTTTCTGTCAATCACACAAAACACTATATTTAATGACTATAAACTAGTGATTCTCAAATGGGTTAGAGCCCTATATTCCGACATCCCTCTGTTCCAACACCCCTATGTTCCCACAAGTCCATTACGTTACCCTTTATATATTTCGACACTGTTATGTTCCAACCGACCCGCTGTGATTATTCTGCTGCCGCTTATGTGGTAACATTAGCCGGGTCACTGTCTCTGGACCACTGTGTCATCATGTTATCTTAACAACAATCCTTCATACATAATTCCATACCTCTATCTACAAATTGTCGGAACATAGGAGTGTCGGAACATAGGAGTGTCGGAACATAGGAGTGTCGGAACATAGGGGTGTCGGAACATAGGGGAATCACCGTCAAATGTAGGGCCACATGTGGTCCTGGAGACCTGTTGACGCAGCAGCCCCTGAGTTAATTTTACATTTCAATCAAAGTCATCTTCGACAAGGCAAAACAGAACAAAGTTGGGAAAAAGGAAAGTAATTTGATAGCAAGATGTATTTTAAATTATGTATTTTGAAGTCACTACTTGATTCCTTCCAATATGCTATCCTGAAATGTGGCTAGGTTGATGTATGCCTAGACTGCCATTTGGAAGCCTACAGCTACAGCTGTACCTCTTTCAATGGCCCATTATAATAAATATTTCGTGTTTACAAGCCAAGCATTACAAACACACATACACACACAAACACCACACACACATAGAAACACATCATTGTCACTGCACTGATTCCTTTTGCCTTCAGCAAAGGAACTACAAAATATTCAAGCAGCAATCAGTAGTAGATGAGAGAACAAAAATAGTGGGCAATTTGGACTTGCAGTGTTGTATAGCAGTCAAAGGTTGTACAGTAGTTTCACTTGTACTTGAACATAACCAGCAGGCAGGTAAACAATGACTTGCACAGAGGAAATTTGATCTTCTCACCTTTAATTTGCAGTTTGATAATGTCAACTCCCATTGGGAATATTTACCCCAATGACAACTTCCACCCGGACAATTCCCATGTACAGTATTACAACTATCCAGTGGAGTAGCCAAGGTGGAGACAGGTTGGGGGGTTGAAACCCCCTCCCCTCATGGCCCACGCCTGCAAAAAAATAACTGCAAAAAATGATCCAAAATGCTCACAATAAACTTTACTATGTTTGGAGGCACAAATACTGTATTGTACCATTTTGCATCTGGAGACGTAAAACAAGCTGTTTTTCTCTAAAGGGGAAGGGGATGTCCTCCCTAAATCCCCTCCCCCATGTCACACTCCAACAAAACCCTCCCCATGACACGATCCTGGCTATGCCCCTGTACCGTAACCACGGTCGTCTTGACTGGGGGGTATGGGGGTGTCTTACCCCCCAAAGTTCATCACAGTGGCAGTAGTCGGAGAATCTGAAATGACAGTTGGAATATCTGATTCCTTAGTCTAGCGTATTTTTCCGACTAAGCCTATGTCAACTTTGCATCTATTTTCTAACTAGATCAAGTGAGAATAATACCAAACATTTTCTTCAAGTAAAATTGAATTAAAACTGTCCTTTGATATCTTAGTTAATGGAAAATTTTGGAACACTTCGCTCGCATGCATCACGGTTTGCGCTTCATCTCATTACCATTATTAAGGTAATTATACATGGAACTATTCCGATCACAAGTATCCGAAAAACAGAGATACATCTCCAGACATCTGAAGGGGCCTCCCATCAATATGGGATCTTTCAATCTAATTTGTAGCATGCTTTGGAAGGTTGAAAGTACGTATTTGACGCTCATTTTTCAAAAAAAAAAATTGCAGAGCGCTTCGTGCTCAGCCATTATTGGTATAGATGGTGATTGTTAATACACTTACGACCAAAAAGCATTCTGAAATGCGCTTTTTAGTCCTTCATTCCTTTTACTATACCTATCAGACTGGAAGCCATTCGTCTGGAGTTTTCGTTCAAAATTAGTAAAAATCCGATAGATGTAAAGTGCTTGGCTTCATACTCTATATTATCATTTGGATGAAAGGTAAGAAGCATTATGTCTTTGCCCAATTTTATATAATTGATCCAGAGCTTCCAGGTATCTGCCAGCCTTAGATACATTTTAAAGTGCACAATGAAGGAAAGGAAAATCTTTGTAGTAGTCCAAGAATGTTTCTTTTAATTCCATTCACACATTTTTGCGAAAAAAAATTGTTCAAATAAAAGACAGTAAAAAGCCAAAGAAAAACCAGAAAGCCTAAAGGCTTAGTGATTCCTTGCCGAATGGGGGATGCTTTGTTACACAAAGATTCATCCCTCACATTTATACTTCTTGACTAAATAATTGCTTATAATGCATTCACAATTTGACCCCTGCTGACCTCAAATGACCTTTGAACCCCACCAAAACTTAAATATGTAACAATTTAATGAAAAAAGGGTCTTAGAAGAGATTTGTCTAATGCTTCCTCCTTTGTAATGTCATGTTTACAAAGTTCAGCTTTTGACCTCTGGTGACCTCAAATGACTGGTGACCTCCACCAAAAACAAAAGCATTCCTCCTCTCAACATGCAAATCTATATACTAAGAATAAATAGCTTCTGGTGTGAAAACTGTCGATCATTGCGATCTTGAAATATCGTGTTAACAAGGTTTTTGTTTTTTAACTCTGGTGACCTCAATTGACCTTTGACCTCTACCAAAAACAATATAGTTCTTCCTCTCAACATGACAAATCTATATACCAAATATGGAAACTGTAGGTCATTGCTACCTTGAGATATCGTGTTTACAGGCTAGGCATCACATACACACACATACATAGTACACACACATGAGTAGGTTTTACATACAAACCGTGGACCTCTTTGTTTTTTCCTTTGTGTTTGCTTAGACTGTCTATTGTTGAAACTTTTGAGGACTTGAGAAACCTATTGAATTTCTTTCTGAGGACCTGAAATCCATTGTTTAGGTCCTCAGTCTGAACGTCAAACAAACTCACACATACACACACACCCAACATCACCATCACATAGATTCCTTGCCTGCCTTCAGCAAGGAATCAAAAAAGGGGGGGGGGGTCTTCAGGAGGTTTGTTGACAACGTCTTTTTCTCTAAGACAACTTACTCGAGTTCTTCTTTCACCTAACCAGAAATTAGAATTCACTGTAAATTATCGACATTTCCCAGCCATATACAAGCAGCTCAAAAAACATCCCAAAGATAATACCATTTTGCATCTAGGCAACCTTTCATTAGACCCCTCCCACAGGACGGCCCTTTACTGTACATCGTGACAAAGGAAGGATCCCTACTGCTGCTGAATTCGCCAAATTATGGACATTTTTCATCCATATATGAATCAGTGGCAGTGGACCCGGGAAGCTTGGGGCCCAGCCCCCCAATGAAAAAGTAAGGGGGATAAAGGTATGTTCAGCCCCCTCCCCCCCCCTTAATATTTGCCAAGTGCATACATGAGATCCATATTTCAACGCTGGGTACATGCAGCTTAGAACACTCGGGAAGTGCCATTTCCAGCAATCTGTGGGGTTTGTAAAGCCAAAAATTTTCTTGTCCTCTCTGCACCAACCAATGGTGTCGCTCCATATAGAAACATACATTAACATAGATTGATTTTTTTTCATTAATTCAGAAATTGCAGACTGGAGGTCCATATTTCAAGGCTGGGTACATGCAGCAAAACACTCGGGAAGTGCCATTTCCGGCCATTTGAGGGGTTTGTAAAGCCAAAAATTTTCTTGTATGCTTCACACCAACCAATGGTGGCACTCCCCTTTGAAATATTTATACAGTGTACATTTCTCATAGATTGGTTTTTTTTTCATTAATTGAGAAATTGCAGACATGAGATCCATACTTCAAGGCTGAGTCCATGCAGCTTAAAACACTCGGGAAGTGCCGTTTCCTGCCATCTGGAGGGTTTGTAAAGCCAAGAATTTTTTTGTACACTCTGCTCTAACCAATGGTAGGCCTTGAGTTTTAGCACTTTACTGGAAAGAATCATTTCTGTGAAATCTGGAGGGTTGCAACAACGTCATGTGAAAGAGTAACTGCTTATTTTGCAAGAGTTTTACCCAAATACATTGGCAAGTATACGGATCCGCAAATTTCCATCAAAGAAATTTAAACTATGCAGGATTTTGGGAGCAAGGTGCAGGAATGGTGCAACCCACAATGGTTGTCTGGAAACTATACATGTGTGTACAGTATCTTAGCACAAATCTTTTGAATACCTTTTTGTTAACATATAGGCACACTCTAAACTGGAGAATATACTCAAAGAGAGTGGTCAATACTCCAACAGGCAATACAAATAAAGATCACGCTCCATGGTAAGATGGTAAAGAAGGTGGGGCCTATTGACCCAGACTCCGGCTCTCTTATTCAAGCTTTTCATGAAACTGACCCAGACGTAACTTCTAATTTTTGGCTCCATAGCTGGAGACGTGACACAACTGACCCAGACGCCGGCTCTTCTATCGAATTTCTACTGTTATTGGCCCGGACGCAAATTCCAAGTTCGAACGTCACCATACTGTAAGCAGGCTAGTGAGACTTGGTACGTTAAGGCTCTCCTCTCTTGACCCGGAATTTAAATCTAAGACCAGTAATCCATAGTGGCATTCATCTGTGGCTCGATATTGTCCCAAATGTCCACCTTGGTCTTCAAATACCCCGAAAGGTAACAATTCATACTGCCCTTGGTCTTCAAATACCCCAAAAGGTAACATACACACTGCCCTCACTTTGAATGTTTTGCGAAACCGGTACCAGCAGTATTTAGTATGGGATGGCCCACAGGAAGCTCGAGAACAACTGCGCAAATAACATCGAAACGCTTGCTTGGGACAAATTTTCTCCTAGGCGCCCTGCATCGTTATCTTTGATACGCCAACTTACCTTTTTTATCTCCGTGAAAGAAATCTCAACTTGTCACGTTGCCTTTTCACTTCTAGGCTAGCCTACGGCAATTTCTGGATTGGGCCGACGACTTCTTACATTGTTATTTCGAATAAATAAACGACTGGATGAAAAAGGCTGTGAGGAAAAAGGTCGATACGTGTGAAAGATCATATGTAAATTGGTGTAGGTCAAACTTGAGATCTTGCGGGAAGGATTGCAGAAAGGTTTCTTTGTCCGCGTGGTATGTCGGGTTCTGTTTACATTTTCATGCGAAAAATTGTACAATATCTTCATCCAAGATGCCGAAAGGAGTGAAAAGAGGAGCAAAGGACTCTAAAGAGAAGAGAAAGTCCCGTAAGAAGTCGAAACATTCGTCTGAGAAAATGACGGAGCCAATGGAAAAAATTGTAAGACCCTCAAGCTTTTTCAGTGCTTTGCCAATGCTAGTATTGGCAACATTTTTTTAAAACCCCAAACTTTTAAAAGGCAGAAATTTCTCATAATCATTAAGACAATTTCCAGAATAGTTACGTTAATCACGATACGGTAATTCATTCTCAAATGTTACATTGTTCGACGGTTCAATTTGTTTTAGAGCAGTAGGTTCTACATCTAAGACTAATTTAGAGTGGAAAAATGTTGGAAAAGAGTCGACGAAACTTGCCGTTGTTATCTCTCTGCGGTACACGTTGTGTGCCTTTAAACTCGTACGGCAGTACCACTGTAATGCACGAACGCCGGTATCATTAACAACAAGAGTGGACGTATAACGTCTGTTGTCAGAATAACTTTACTAAATTTATTGACAGTTTTACGGGACTGAGACATTGTAAGGGAAAGTCCCTGTTGGACGGGCTATGGCTTCTGTTACTATTTGGATGTATGAAAGTTTGATGTCACAGTGATAAAGCCCAGTCTTGGTATATTGTGGATAGAATTCCTGTGTTGGTAGGCTACCCATTGTGTGTTGTATTTGCAGTATCACCCATAATGAGAATAGTTACAGAACTTGTAAGTTACAAGGAACACTTTGAAAAGTTATGTGTATTGAGAACAGATATGTCAGAGGTACATGACCTTGTGCTGTTTTTTCTCCATTTACCCCAAAATTTAGATTCATTGTTTAAGAATTAATGCCTCATAACCATAATGAGAAATTTGCTTCAGTTTGTTGAAGCACCCTAAATGGCAAAATGAAAAAAAATAATAGTATAGAAATCTATCATACAAGATTATTAGTATACAATGTTATGCTAGTTGTGTACTAGACGGGCCCCCACAGTCGACGGACACCCTAGTATATAATAATGAGGGCCTACCTGCCCATATCCAATCTGTTACATTGGCAGGAATGTAGCAAGTTTCTACTTCTAAAGGGGCCTGGCCTATGGAGAGTGTTTGGTAGGAAATTTTAAAAGTAGGGAAAATTCATACCACAAAATTGATGACTTTTTGTGGGGTGCAGAGTACATTTGCTCAGTTCTAATAAACTGTAAAGTTAATTATTTGTTCATAACTTTATATCCTTACATTGATGTCTGATTGTGTAAACTCGGTGAGAAAACACATTTGTAGCAAAGGATACATGCAGTACTATGTAAACATTGTGCTATCATACTGTATGTTATTTTGAATCAAAGGAATAAAAATTATTTAAATGTTTGTTGCGTATTTACTTTCTCTCACATTTTCTTTCAAGTATTATGTGTAATATACCACAGAAATCATTGAGTTTATGAAGAATGTAAAGTTTAGTAAGTTCCTATCAGTTTTAAAGAGAACTCACAATTTACATACAGTACAGTACTCGTGATCAACCCCTTTGTTGTTTTTTCACAATAAAAGTTACGGCTAAATGGTGATGTCCAAAAGGAGAGCTACAAAAGATGCCACTTGACAGCCAGAACAGATGAAGCTTGACAACTAAAACATGCTATTTGACTACAGTAGGGCTGAGTTGGGTACCCTACCGAACATATGGGTACCCAAACCTAAACTGAACAAAACGAGTACCCGTATTATGTTTAAATAATGTGGAACTGTTCACTATAGAAGAGGATAACAAAGACTGTGATGCTTTTTGTTTAAGGTAATTAGACAGCACAGCATACCAGTGAAAATCACGCACAGAGCATCCTGCTTTAAATAAAGTCACCAACTTTCAGAGTAGGCCTTAAGATTCAGGTACCTGTTACCCGACCGGGTAATGAAAACAGGTACCCGGTTACGAAGTTTTGCTACCCGACTCAGCCCTAGACTACAGTACAATTATTAATTCCATATTCTGGAATATTGCCACACATGTACAGTACAGTATGTCTCCTAATTGAATTCCACAATGTATACTTTGATAAAACAGCTGTAAATTTACATGTGTATGAACTACTTATGGTTGAGTAGCCTCAAAGTTTATTCCCCTCCCATGTCCAGGAACCTAATATTCCTTGTTTTGTCTGTCTCTTTATATTAAAACTGAATGAACAGAATGATACTATAGTCTGTTTGCAACCCTGGTAATAACATGATTAGGTCTATTTGCATATCCCCACATTGCATGTTAATGTAGAACAAGAAATTCAGTGCCAGGATCTTCTCTAGAACATTTGTCAAGATAAGTAGACTTACTGTTTCCCATCCCATAACCAGCTTTTGGCAGCTCTCCCAAAGTGCAACGAAAAAAAGGACAAAGGAGAAAGAAAAGGTTATTATAAAATAACCGTATGGATGCCAATAAGATTGTCTTTACTTAAAAATAAACTTTGTAGAAAAGAAGCTATGTATGTTAAAGTCTGTACAACAATTTTCTTGCAACCAACAAAGATTAAAGCATAGGACATCTGCATTGGAAGTGTTTAACTTAATCACTACAGTAGGGCAATTTTTTTCAACAATTGTCTTCCTAACAATCCCGATTTTAATTATTTTGTACTGTAGGCTGGAGTCATTGGCATCAATGAAAAGAGAGAACCTACAGTATATGCTCTCATGGTTGCATATACTGTACATGCATGCATGGTAGTAAATGTTTGTGATGCTTGGCTTGTTAACACAATATTTCAAGAAGGAAAACAGTGATAGAACTCTGTCATCTAAGTCTTAGGTAGGAGGTCAAAGGTCATCTAAGGTCAGTCAATTCAAAATCTGAAACCTTGTCAACAGTATATCTTAAGTTAGGAAGCATGAATACTTTCCTTATGGAGCATGTTGTAAAAAAAGGAAAACAAATTGATTTTGAATGGGGTCAAAGGTTATTTGAGGTCACTGGAGGTCAAACTCTGTTAACTCTTTAAACTTTTTATCACAAGATAGAAAGCATGTTTACTTTTATGAATACTTTCACATTTTATGAAGAGGATTAATCATAAAACGTTTGATAAAGGTCAGAGTTCGTCTGGGGTCAATGTACAGTAAGTCAAACACAAAAATCCTAGGAAATACCATATTCAAGAGAGGAAGAATTAATACTTCATATAGTTTGCATGTAAGTGCATGGTATGACAAGAACAAACTTTTTTAAGTGGGTGTCGGTGTCAAAAATCATCTAAGTTCACCAGCGGTCAACTTTTGCAAATATTAGCAGTTACATCTCAAGATATGAAATGACTGCCTGTTTGGTCTAGTGGTAGAGCATCTGCCTCTCACATGGGAGGCCCGGGTTTGATTCCCAGGTCGAGTCATAACAAAAGTTGTGCGTTGTGGGTGATGCTCCACATAAGCAATGGAGTAAGGGAAAAAATCCAGTGCCCCAACAGCTGGAAAAAGGCAGTGGGCGCCACTCAAACCCCATATCTAACTAAACTAACTCAAGATATGGAATATGGATGGATATTTTCATACAAGCAAACAGAAGTACTCAGGTTCTTTTTGATTCCTTGCCGTAGGCAGAAGGAATCTATGCGATGGTGATGTCATGTGTGTGTGTATGTATGTATGTATGTGTGTGTGACGGCTTCGCTTGTAAACACGATATCTCAAGAAGGGTAACTCCAAGGGATCTCATACTTGGTATGTGGATTGC
>WURT03648448.1:0-39168 GCA_009936505.3 Holothuria glaberrima | reverse complement strand
GCCTCGTAGGGTCATGGAAATGACGTTTCACTATGATTCCCCTTCCCGAAAAGTCGTGGTGTGCAGGCTTATTCCATGACAGTAGGTCTACGCGAAAATAGCATAGAGATATGCCCACAACAACAACAGAAAAACTTCTCTTGGGGTGGGGAACGTAAAAAAGACGTGAAAAGTTAGTCGTTTTCAGCGGTAATGTGGTACGGTAACGTTACTAAGTAGTAAAACCATGTAAAATAACACTGTTATGCAATTTTAACAACCTTTTGCCCCGTAGTTAGCCAGAAGAAACGCTTCATCTAAGTTGTAATGTAACGATGTAAAATCATGTTAAATTACGCTGTTTTATCATTTTAATAACTGTATTCCCTTTGTTGTGAAGCCGTTTCATTTACGGAAAACTCGATTGTAAAATAACGATTTATTTTTGACTGTGGGTCGTTTTCAACGGTAATGGTAACGTTAAGTAGAAAAAACAGTTTATCTCGTGATATAACGAAGTAAAATCATGTTAAATTACACTGTTTCGTTATTTAACCAACATTTTTCCGTTTTTTGTGAAAACGGCTTCCCGCCGTTTTATTTACGGTGAAAATCGAGAGTTAAATTACGGTTTTTTTTACTGTGTACTGTCGACCACGTTTAAATGTTTTGAAAGTCATATAACTATAATAGGAACAAATTTTTCTTTTCAAATGTGAACACCCCGATTTCTCTGAGAACGATTGTGTTCTTTACACACTTAAGCGGAGCAATCTAGTGGCTGGGAAACAGGAGATGGCTATATTCTGGTATGTTCACACATATCGGAATATAGGGGTATATAGAAGTATAATGTCAGTAAATTTTGCAGTAAAGAGAAATAAGAATTTGAAAAGTTTAAAAAAAATCACGCACTCGGTTAAACATGAATCTTTCAATTATCTTTGCAAAACATGAAAACAGGAAATAGGGCGATAATTTTTAGGTGGGTCCCCCTTTTTAAACACGGGTAAATCTTTCGCCGTTTTCAATTTATTTGGAAAAACTCCTGTCTTGAACGAAAGATTAAAAATATGAATAAGTGGTTTTGATATATACGGTGACATCTGTTTTATAATACTGGGTTTAAATTCTTCATGTCCTGCTGCTTTGCTGGGCTTCAGACTGACTCTCGCTACATTCAAAAGTTCATCTTCAGAGAACTACGATTAATGGCAATGTTTCCAAGGAAGTGATCTGCATCGCTACTGACTGTAATTTTGTCTGCTAATGAAGGCCCAATATTGATAACATAATCATTAAAACATTCAGCGATATCGTTATCGCTACTAATATTAGCACTGTCGCTCTTAAAGGTATCAAGGTATGTAAAATCTTTTCGGTTTTTATGCAGAATATTGTTAATATTATCCTATACTTTTTTAACATCATTTTTACATTCTCAAAATATTCCATAGTAATGAGCACAATTGGAAAAATGGATAACATAATGAAGTTTATTTCGATAATACTTGTAAGCTGGTGGCTCTTAAGAGATGAAAACTTCAGATAAGAGCGTAGAAGCTTATGCCTCTTTGTAATAGATGTTAAAGTTCCTTGAATAATCCATGGGTGTTTCTTTCTGGGTTTCTTATTATTTTTATTCTTTTATTATAGTCATTTGCAACAACTTGAATTAAATGAATTGAATGGTGAGCATACAGGCATTCATCAGGGGGGAAGAATGACAACTAAATTACCTCTTCGCAATTGTCAGTCATGATAAACTGAGGATCAAAGACTTAATTTGGAAAGGACAGGCTTAAGAAGAGACACTGAAACCTGAGTCAACTATTTGTCATTATCTCGCAAATTTGAATGAGGTCGACACTGCTGAGGCACTATTTCATATTCAGACCGTGAAACTGTTATGTCAGTCAATTATCAAGCAGCGTGACAGCGCCATAACTACGATTATCGCACTATAAACAAATTCCTGAAGTTTTAAGGACTTGTGCCGGTATATATTATCCCCTGCTGAGAAAAACCTGTTAAGTAAAAATGGCGGTTTTTATGTAGCTTAAAATTATTGAAGTCATGGGTCACCATATAGGAACTACTTATACTCGTAGAGATAATGAAACGGTGTTCCGTGGTTGAGTATGGACCGTTCCACTATCGCAAGTTATATAATATCTTATTCACATGAAAGCCGCTTACAACTCATTTTATCAGTCGAAGGAAACACTTATGAGTTTCACATGTGTCTAGGGGCTATTCTAATTATCAGTTGTCTGAATAACCAAAAGATCCACTCATTTATCTCAAGGTCGCCTTTTCGAGTTTCGTTACAGGACTAATTTCAGAACCACTTCAAAGAAAACAAGACCACATATTATAACAACTAAATTATATTTGACAGCGTAAAGTTGGTAAAGTTACCCTGTAGTAGAGGGAAGACCTGACGTTTAGATAAAGCATTAAATCTAACGATGATTCATATGGGCACTTGAACGTCTCCAATGATCATAATGTCACCCCCTACAGTGAAGTGGGCCAATCCTCGTGGGAATTACAAGGGTAATTTTTGTAAGGGAATGGATATCTATGGGGTCAAGTAAGAAAGCGTTCTATTGATCATCAGAGGCACACAATGTCTACGGTGAATGTAGTACGTCTGCTGAGTAAGGCCATATAGTACTGTTTCTTTAGTAATCATAAAATTAAGCTGAATTATAGGGTACATTGGAATAATACACTTGTTCAAAGAGTTGACGCTATCCTTCTACCTGGTGACATTATAGTGATCGGAAAGGTTTCAGTAATGTTCTGTTTTTCTTACATGTTTGTTTAAATGTAAAACGTATTATTTTTGTTACTAAAGTGGAAAATATGATAGGCTAAGGTTTTAATCCATATTTTCAATGAAGAAGTTTGCCCTCATGAGCAGAAAACTAAGAAACGAACACACCACTACATACACAACGTTGGCCAAAATTTCCTTTCTTTCAGCAAAATCAATTTACCTGCTGGGATTGATGACTTTCCTTTATAAAACGGTTCAATTTGTTTAATAGAAAACGGTTTCCATGTCGTGTCTAACATCCGGACGAGAGAACATTGTACATTTGTTTTCTGCAACCGTTCGGTGATTCATTATGTCATGAAACAATCTTTCATACACATGACTATAAGCTTCACACACAGCTGTGTGTCCAAGGTAAACCCTATGTAGAAGTGATATCTTCACAGCATCCCGAGTTATTTCATTTAATAATGTCGTTCAACCGGTATCCAAATTTCAAAAACAATTTCTCATACTGCAGTCTACGCACCAGGGTCCAAAGTGCATCTTGATAGTAGAACGAAAACCTTGTGACTATAACGTACAACCCCAAATGGTTTATGATTCTGTTTAGAGACAGAACAAACATCAAAAGTTAAAAGAATTTGCCATGCATTTAGTTCTTCCCCCTTTAACATATTTGGTTTCTTTCAATGGATACTAATGCAACTCAAATCTCAAAATTGAAAAGCAAGCTTCAAGAAACAGAATAAGAGCTAAATGATACATTCCCAGCTTTTCAAGGCACCTTTCCCGCGTAGAGATAATTGTTATGTAGTCATAAAGCTTTTTTCACCCAGTTCCCTGTTTAAATCAAAGCTTAGATCACTTTTCCAGTATAGTAAAACAATTAAATAGTACGTATGAAAGGCAGAACCAAGATTTCTCACACAATACAGATATCGGTGTTTTATAGTTTATGTGGTATTACTTTGTCTTTTGTCTTGTGATAGAAAATTGGAAAACCACTCACGATATGTTGTTACTTATTGCCTATCCGATGTTTTTCATTCGGTTTCATAATAGAATACTAATATTAAATAATATAATTAAAATTGATATCAATTTGCTGGACGTTACTTTAAGTCAGATATGAAGTTTAAAGTTAAAGTTTTTACAATTGTAAAATTTTACTGACTAAATAATGATGGTATAGTGTTCCACAGCAAAAAAAAAAAAAAAAAAAGAAAAAAAAAAAAATACAGTAAATGAGAGACTTTGAAGGTGGTAACATTATTTTTGGTGGATAATGTAATTTTACTTTTAGTCTTGACGTACATATAAGGGATGGTGTACCTTACACAAAGTTCATGGCTTGATAGTAATATCTGAATCTAATGGTGCTTCATACTAAACTATTTGTTGCAGTATGTTCTTGTAGAACCATATGGTTATTACGTGATATTAATGCAACATGTTAGCATGTTAAGACGAGTATCGTAGGCCATGTGAAGTTAGAAAAATCGTTCCATTTTCATCTCACAATTTTTTGGAATACAGGGGAAATACAGAAAAAATGTATCTTGATTATGCTGAAACGCAAGACATGCTCTGGAACCCAAGTCACGTTTTCAGTACTTTGCAGTAGCTTAGACTGCCTTATTGCATTCTGACGAACGGGCTTATTAATAAAAAGAAAACACGAAAGTAGTGTCTGGATTTAAACTAGCATATTGCAGAATAATTTACTTTATGGATATCCAACCTCTTGGTCAATATTTGTGAGCAAAGTCCATAGTAGGCAAATTATAAGGCTACTTGCGCACATTATGCAAGTATCGCTCGATGTGGATTGTGTAAGGCTTTATAGACGGCAGACAAGTAAGTAATCGAGCAAAGGGATTGACTGCGTTTGAAAAATATCTCTTCTGTGTTAAACTTCGTGACACGAAAATGAACATTTCAGTGGTATGAAATTTACCTTGAGGTTAATGTTGTCACTTGCAGAGTTTTGATGGAGTAATATTTTAAATCAGAAAAAGAGCAGTTGTAGCTGAATAAAGAGAAGAAAGAAGTGTTGCGGCTACTGTAAGTTGGTGTGCAACTGTAAATTTTATCGAAACTCTAATAGTTTACTTAAATACGAAATCAAATTTCTCAATTAGACATTAAACTGATTGTATAAAATATTATCCTGCCTGAGTCTATTACGAAATAGGTGGACACAGTAACAATGTAGAACTCATTAAAGTAAATTGTTCATATCTTCTCAATGACCGAACAGCTCTTTAAATGATCAGTATCATGACTTTAGCCAAAACAACTGAACAGAATTATGTGTGTATTCTTTTTCTCGATAGACATTTGTTTTCGCAAAGAAAAGTGTTATCGAAATGTTATAGTTTTTCGAATGTGAAAAAGGAAAATTCCTTTACGTGATACAAAATAGGTAAACAATTAAATAGTACGTATGAAAGGCAGAACCAAGATTTCTCACACAACACAGATATCGGTGTTTTATAGTTTATGTGGTACTACTTTGTCTTTTGTCTTGTGATGGAAAATTGAACACCACTCTCAATATGTTGTTACTTATTGCCTATCCGATGATTTTCATTCGGTTTCATAATAGAATACAGATAACTTTGCTTTTTTTTCGTGATCTCAAAAGATGATTCCTATTAATTTGTGTTGTCTTGAGACATGACTTTGTGTTTCAAACTCAATATTCCAGATTCAAACCTTAAACTTCATTCTTTGCCGAGGAATTAGTGCTTAGTTTATGCATTCTAATTGCAAAGTTTTGTATAATTGTTCATGTAATTGTCAAATTCACCGTCTGAAATTCAAACTCGAGAAGATACAAGGAAAGAAATTCCTTTCCCTTAATAGCTATTCTCTTTTACGCTGTGAAATTATTGCCTCTACCATATCTTTGCCTTGCTCGTAAAAAGGGTTCCATAAATACCATCACATTAGGAGATAACGTGAGACATATTTGCTGATATGTCTCACGTTATTCCCTCAAGTGAAAGTATTTCACGAAACCTACCGCGTAAGTTGAGCCCTCTAACTTGTTTAATATAATGTCAAGGTGGTTGAGGGAAATGTGGAAAAGAACACAACTTTTTCAAAAACTATTCAGAACAAAAAAAAAAAAACGGATGTCACTTTTATTAAGAGTCACGTATATCACCCCACCGGGCCAGATCAGGAATTATTTTGTTCAATCAATGGAGAGTAAAACCTGCTGTTTTTACACGGTTCTAACAGTGGCGCAGCCCGGATTATTTTGAGAGGGTGGGAGATGGGGGCGCTTGACCATTTCATTTGAGGGCGCCTTGTTACTTTCTAAGCAGAGCGCAGCGTACCAGAAAATTTTAGCTAAAAAGGCCTCCTACATCGCCGGAAACGACCCTTACAAGGCCTTGCAAGTTGCTCTAAAGTTTTTGAAACATCCTTTATTGTGAGAACTCATGTCTTGATATGTTCATGAAATAGTGTATTGAAATAGAAAAAAGAAAAAAAAAAACAGTCTGGTAAGTAACTTTGAAAAAAATCAACTCTTTTGTGAGTTTGACGCCAGCATTGACACATTTCGGCAAATCTGCACAGTGACGTCGCTCAGAGGGGTAACTCCTCTCCCTGTAAAAAATTGTTAAGGTAAGGTAATTTTAGATGCAAAATGTCAAATCATTCAATTAACTGCCCCATGCCTAGAAATTATCATTATTTTGTGATATTTTAGCTTTGGCATTGTATTCGTAAAAAATGTGTAATAGTACAAGCTTCGAATGTTACCGTGCACGTTACTTGTGCTATTATATTGCTCTATGCTTCTCTACTGATGCTAGGTCGCTGCAGAGGTCGAAGATGTACTTTTTTCGTAAAAGGAATTTGGTTAAAATAAATGTTGTTCCAATAACGGTTATTAGATATGGAGTGTATAAGGTGACAAATGCGCGAGAAGTGTGCCGAAATCTTGCATTGAAAATCGGTCGGGTTCGGTTTTCAGAGCCTGAATTCTAGTTGGGGGCGACTGGGGGCGGGGCTTTCATGGGGAAGAGCTGCCCAAAAGACGCCCCATAGCTACGAACCTGGGTTCGAATGATACCAGAGGTTAATGATTCTTTTTAAACCGTCAATTTCTTTCGAGGTTGTAAAAATTGATATCATTTTGCTGGACGTTACTTTATGTCAGATATGAAGTTTTAAAGATAAAGCTTTTACAATTGTCAAAATTTGCTGATTTAATGATGATGATCTAGGAGGGGAGGTGATTTCCACTTCCCACATCCCCTCTCCCTTTGAGAAATGTTTGTTCTTTTAAGATGGCTTAGGCGAAAAATGGTGCTATCTTTAATAAATTTTCGAATCGACAATATATTGAAAAACCTTTGCAATAACTAGATTTTTTTCTTTTGATTGACTGTAAAGGAAAGGTGTGTCATCTAAGTGAAGGGGTAACTCCTCTCCCTGAAAAAAAATTGTTAGGGTAAGGTAAGTTTAGATGCAAAATGTCAAATCATTCAATTAACTGCCCCATGCCTAGAAATTATCATTATTTTGTGATATTTTAGCTGTGCATTATATTCGTAAAAAATGTGTAACGACAAATAGTACACGCTTCGAATGTTACCGTGCACGCTACTTGTGCTATTATATTGCTCTAAGATTCTCTGCTGATGCTAGGTCCCTGCAGAATCGAAGATGTTTTTTTTGGTAAAAGGGATTTGGTTATAATAAATGTTGTTCCAATAATGGTTATTAGATATGGAGTGTATAAGGCGACAAATGCGCGCGAAGTGCGCCGAAATCTTGCATTGAAAATGCGGTCGGGTTCGGTTTTCTTCCCGAAATATGAGATGGATAAGGTCAAAGTAGTTTCACAAAAGATAGTAATTGTGGCAAGTGAGGCGAGAGGTGAAAATTTATAGCCGACTTTTTTTAAGAGAATGTTACCGTGCACGCTACTTATGCCATTATAATGCTCTAAGATTCTCTTCTGATGCAGAAGGTCGAAGATGTACATTTTTCGTAAAAGGAATTTGGTTACAATAAATATATTTTTGTCTCGATAATGGTTATAAGATATGGAGTGTAAAAGGTAACAAATGCGCGCGAAGTGTGCCGAAATCTTCCATTGAAAATCGGTCGGGTTCGGTTTCCTTCCCGAAATATGAGATGGATAAGGTCGAAGTAGCTGCACCAAAGATAATAACTGAGGCAAGTGAGGCAAGAAATGAAAAGGTAAAGCCGACTATTTTTGAAGAGCCTGAATTCCAGTTGAGGGAGATTGGGGCCACTGGGGGCGAGGCTTTCATGGGGAGGGGGCACCCCCAAGACCCCTAGCCGCCCCGTTGCTACGTGCCTGGGTTCGAATGATACCTGAGGGTAATGATTCTTTTCAAACCGTCAATTTCTTTCGAGGTTGTTAAATCTGATATCAATTTGCTGGACATTACTTTATGTCAGATATGAAGTTTAAAGAAAAAGTCTTGACGTAGACATAAGGGATGATGTACCCTACACAAAGCACATGGCTAGATACTTAAGTCTGAATCTAATGGTGCTTTATATTATATTTGGAGAAACAGACACACACTCTCTTTCAAAGCAATTAACATAGAAATTAAGTGTCAATCACTGTTATTCGGATGGAACAGTCAAACTCTTAGGTAGTTTGATGTCGTGATCTGTGATCCTTCAACATGGTCGTGATATCTGGTTGTCTTGTGTTCTATCACTACCTTCTCCTTTTATTTCGTATGATGGTGTCCTAAGGACACTTGTGGTGATTTATATGCTATCATAAAATATGACATTTCAATTAAAGTGTTGGTTATTTAAACTTTAATTTGATTGTAGCTGTTTCATCTGTAATGTATGTTAGTTTGAAAGGACGTTTAACACCTTCTTGCCTCTAATGATTTAAAGCGCTGTTATCACTAAAGAAAATCATAATACTTCCAGATCAGGATTACGGTGAGATCACTTTGGGTGTGTGTTTATTATATTCATTGCTGTGACTGCTCGGAAAGGACCTGGGTTTTTAAAGTTTAGCAAGTCCGTGTTGAAAAGCAACTGACATATCAATATGATCCAATCTTTACAAATGTCAACACTGTGTATATTAAAAAGCTTCGTCATACGTTGGAAATGGAACCTTTAATTACGGTATTTCGCTACAAAGAATCTTTGAAGTAATCCCAAAATGAAATGCTGCAGTTATTTAATTTAAATTGAGGGGATCCAGAAAAAATTTCAGACAAAAGCTGAAACTCAGAATAAGATAAGTTATATTTCACACACTGATTCGACTAATATAGCCTCAAATACAAGTCTTTAATAAGAACTCTACAACTTTGTTACCAACTTGGACATCTGGGCTGTTGCCTTTGCGAAATCTCTAGGGGGCAGTTTTTTACACTATTCAAGTGGAGCAGCAAGAAGTATGCCTACAGGTAGTCATCACCCAGGCGAACTCCTGCTTATTTGCATTGTTTTGGCATTATCGTGAATGGGGGTTGGGGGAAGGGGTGCTGACTCAGGTTTTCAAAATTGTACTATCGACAGCAAAGCTTTGAACTGATCAGTTTTTCAGAAATTGTCATTATTCAGTAATATTCTTCATATTTTGTGGAAGGGATTACACCTCTGTGACACATTTGTCTTCTTCTAATTTTCCTTACATCCAAAATGGTGTTATTTTTGGTGACGCTTTGGACTCATAACATGATCTAACCTTTTAAATATTTACTAAATTCTTCGGCTGAGTAATGCATAGCACCCAAATAAAACGGCTGTTGCCTAGTGCAAGCTAGGCCTTGTAAGAAAATGGGGAAAATGACACTTTGTTGACCTTATGAGTTGCATCTAAGCTTTTTTACTTTATAATTGTATGCTTTAGCAACAAACTGGATTTTAAGAAGGAAAATTAGATTTGAATGAAAGGGGGAAATGTAGTCACCCCAATTTGAATGAGTGTTACCCAGAAATCCTACTTAATAATTATAATAATATCAAATACTAAAGTGGTTTAATCATGACCGATCACGCTCAAAAGCACTGTGTATAATCAAAACAGAAGGAGTAAACGTTCATCATAAGCCATTCTTTAAGTGATGTTACCTGAACAAGAATAGGTAAATATAGAAGGTCTAATGTTTTTTTTAATCGAAGCCACAGCTTCTAATGATTTTTTTTCTTTTTTAATCGAAGCCGCAGCTTCGATTGTAGGTATTGCTTTCGTTGTCTCGTGCTTTTTGGACTACTTATGTGGCTCGGTGTACCTTCTCGTGCACACATGTTCAACATGAACATATTGACCAAGCGAACAGCTACGCATGCGAAGGAGGGGGACTTCGCTAAATGCACACACGTTCAAGAAAGGATTGTATTTATTTCCGCCTGCTTATGCGGCTCGGCAGACGTTGTCATGTGCATACATGTTAACATAAATCTGTAGCAGAGCCAACAGCTACGCATGCGAAAGAGGGGATTTCGCTAAATGTATACAAGTTCAACGTTCACGTTTTGCATAACGAACTAACCGCAATAAATTCCAAACTTCTTATTGTCATTGATAATACCCATTGGAGGGGTTGCGTATTTTGATATTGACCTAGTGCTGCAAAGATATAATGATCGAGAAATAAATTCAAACAAGTTTATAATCCTTCTTACATGAACGTTCAACCAAAATAAACATTTGATCTATATTTGTTGGCCCTCCGTCCGTTGGAAACTCGAACATTTTTCATTGTGCTCATGGATTCGTATACATAAACTTATACGTCAAGGGAATTGGCATTACATGTACGTGGAATGGCATGGGTATTTTCACAAGTAATTAGTGTGTGTGGCAATGCCTTGCACCTTCGTACATTCAGTTTGTAAATTTAATACAACAGTACAATAACATACAACGACTATAGCCCCTTCTTAACACGTACGTACATCAGCTCAGTCAAACAGTCTTGTATGGTCGAAAGTCCATAAAATTAGCAAGGTAATTTAAAGATTCTCGTCCTTTCAGGCTTACATCGTGTTATTTATCTTCGTTACAATTACACGTAGTAGTATAATTTTTTGCTTTTTTGGAGTAATAGGACGTCTAACGTGAGGGAACTTAGGGTTTAACGTTTCTAGCCTAGGATGGTTACTTAACTGCTGGTACCCGGCAGATGGTAGTCACTCGTACCAGGGAGATGCTCCCTGCTTGGGCTCGGAGTCTCGGTCAGGCTAGCCTAGGTCGGGCTAAGTATTATAAAGCAACGTTTGGAGTTGTGTATCCTGTTACTGTACCAGTGAACTTAGCGTTACCCATAATTAAGGGTAAGACTTGGCCCTTCAGGTTTTACTTTTGTCGTAACCATAGTCACATTGCGTAGGCCTAGGCTATAGGCTATTTATCCCATCCAAGTTTGTAGTTTAATAATGTACACTATAAACTACTAAAGATATCTATGACCTATGGCCTGGGTAATATAGGGGGAACCGGGCACAGTTGATCAAGGGGCACAGTTGATTGGAGAAGATTACTAAAAATCTGAAAATGGCAATCAATCCAAAGCACCACCAGTTGTTTATGCTTATTATGCCTAGGCCTATAAATTGTAAAAATTACAGAATACTGGTATCCTTCTTGAACTGGTAGAAAGACATTTTTCTTTTTCAACTGCGCAAAGTGAAATTTTTTCAGCAGAGATTTTAATCAAGAAAAATTGAGGGAAGAATACAGAAAAGTTTAATTCATTTACAGTACATGGGGTACTATGGTGGCTAACAGCATGCCACAGCTGGAGATGAACATCAGCTATTAGGGTTGTAGTAGGATAACATTTCTGTGAAAAAGCGTACCGGGGCACAGTTGATCGGGGCACAGTCGATCATGTACAAACCCAATAGGGGCTTCCAACGAACTTTAAGTTTCTCACCTTTAAAGGACAGCAAATCATGCTATATCAATTGTATTTGCTGCTTGAAGGGGTTTATAAACAACGATATGTTCCATCAGTGTTTGATCCCCAGAGAATCGCATTGACAAATTTGATTTTTGTGATACAACTTTTCGGTCTTGTTATTGTATGAAATACAGGTGTTCGTAATTTACTTCCTTTATACCTTTTTTCTAATAACTTGTATTTATTGGGATTGGCATATTCAATTTTAGATGCCAATTCATAAGTATCATCGGTCTTCTTCGTTCTGATTAACTCTGCACCAGGTCCGGGGCACAGTTGATCAGTTCAATTTTTTGTTAATTAAGATATCATAATTAAACACGATGTTCATTTTAATTTTGCTTGGATTTTTAAAATAGTCTAAATGTAGTGGCAAATATTCAACAGGAAATAAACTTTCTATATACGTGGGAAAGGTGCTGAACTTTGACCTGGAAAACTTCTGATCAACTGTGCTCTGATCCCCCTATTTACTTCGGCAGAGGTGTATGCAATCACTCTGTATGCTTATTGACTGTAACAGTAACCTTGAACTTTTGCCAGTGGAGTTACAGTAGCAAGGTCACTAACGTTATGCAACTGTATGTGTAGGCTACCAAATTCTGTTTGCTGTGTAGGCTAGCATTACTGTTATTTTGCAATTCATACTGGTTTGTAGAATTGGTCGAGGTGTAGGCTACAGTCTATTACATTTTACATCAATTGCCAATACTGTTTCCTTAGTTATTGTGCTGATCCTCTGCCCTAGCTTACGTACATTACTAGGCCTAGGCTATAGTACAGGCTACAAGTAAAGTTAGAACTTGGCGAGCAACATATTGTTTGGATTTGCCATTGTGTGAAACCGAAATAAGGGTTTTCACATAATCATATACTCATAGCCTAACCTGAGTGAGTCTACAGTATAAGTCCAGGTTTTATGGTACGTTATGCACAACTAGTTATATTTAGCAAAGGTGTAGCACTGTGCTCTCAGAGTCAGGAATCCAAAAAGGAAAACAGTCATAAAGTAATGTAAACTGTTGCAACTTTTGTCAACAGACCTACGTTTACCAAAGTTTATTTACTGCATGGTGTTAGTATTTTACAAGTCATACATGATACAGGGATTAGTTAATTGTTTCCTTCATCTCTCTTGTTTTTGTTGTTAACATTGCTGTTTCCTTAATGTTCTTTTTATCCTTGCTGCTTCCACTACTGTTTATTAAAGTGCTGGCCCCGTAGTACAGTATAATTACAGAGACCCTTAGCTGGGCACGCTGCTATAGGTGTACATCAGTCCTTCAGTGCGCAAATAAAACTGATCCCACACATATTTACAGACTATGTTGTGCCTTCAGCTTTAACTGCAACTAACAATTGCCGACCACTTCTAGAGACTAAAAAAAATTAACTGCATATATTTGTCAAATTACCAGCCACCAATTGTTCACCGTGGGGAACAACATTCAAGCCCAAGCTGAACTAAAATAGCAAAACAATATACAAGGAATTTCCAGGAACTTTCAAGTTTTAAAATAGTCATAAGTATAGCACCACTATGCATCTAACAAATACTAACAATGCAACAATACTCAAAATGGGAGGGATATCCACATCCCTTTATACACCCCTTCCATTAAAACCCTCCCCAAACACTGCATATAAAACAAATAGCCATTTCAGAATATATAGCCACCACTCACAACTTCCTAGACATACTGTAACTCATCAGTAGTACACTCCAATAGTTACCTTTAAATGGAAGGAATGAATACTTTAGACTTAGATTGTTTTCTTCACCAAATATTTTGTACTTTTCCTATTTCTCACTTTTGGGATGAAGTTCCACGACAGGTCACCTTTCGCAGTCAGTCAGAACCATTACACTTGAACAAAAACACAATGAAGATCGTATAAAAGTTTCATTGTGGAGACAAGAAGCTGAGTCCTCCATAAAATCAAGAGAGTGTGTGGCTATCACAGACCTTGTAGTCAAATCCTACTTAAGAGAGAACCAGCTGTCAAACACGTTAAAGACTAAAATACAGGTATGTGTATTTCTTTACAAATGGCATATCATATCTTCAAGATCGATGCCCAATAAACATGCTTTTAAAACACAAATGTACAAAAGATTAGCCTGAAAAATGTGTCAGCAAAATGTAGCTATTTCTACCTGTCTTTACTGCACTTGTGTCCATGTGCAGTAATTTTCAGCCCCCTGTCAGTTCCTAGCAATCTCCACTTCCACTGGCACAAATGTACATGACTTATGCAGGAGCTTGAGTCATGAGAGTGGTGTTACTTCTATCCCTTTTCAGAAAATTAATGTGGACTCTGATTCAGTTCCGGAATCAGTCGTAGGAAAACTTGTTAAAGCTACTTTACCTCTTCACCACATAACCGCAAATGACCAATACATCTGCCATATAATATATGCACCAAAAAACCTCACAAAACTGTCTATGAACCATACCCCCCCGTAGGTGGTTGCAATGTACAGCCAACCTCCTGCATCTATTATCTGTTTGCCAATGTGATGTAGAAATGTGTCTGTCTACTAAAAATCATTGTTCCTTATCAATATACAAAATGATGCTACAAATTTCTTTTTCCCCAACAGAAAACTGCATTGCCTTCTCATGAACTAAGGAGGAAATTACTCCCTCCAATGAAGAAGAGCAACACAAAGAGCTCCTCTTGGCAAACGATTAGGTTGTGAAAATAAGCAGAGACATCTTCAACCAAGGTCTAGATTTTCGCCAATTGATACAACTTTCACCATAAAGGATGGGGAGGCAGTCATGTTTAAAATTACCAAAGTTGTTTAAGATTCAACAGGACAGTTATTGTGGATCATCTCAGTAAACCAGTTTGGAGTATGCACTCAGTATGATAGTTCATTTCTTTGACATTACTGTGCTTCCACTGAAACATTATAAACAATTAGTCCATACATGGTGATGTACTGAATATCTATCTCAAGTTACAAATTCAACTTTATGTAAATACCAGGGTTGGTCAACTTTAACAACAGTGGTTTAAAGTTGGCGAACATAAAAAAAACAACCCATGCTCCAAAGTGTTTGATATTTTACTCTGCCTTATGCAAACTCCACACCAATAACTATATCCTTACTGTCTTCTAAACTTAACATTCCAAGAAAATGTAATACTACCCGTCAAAACATGCTGCTGTTCTCAATATGTCTTACGAGTCATTTTACACGTTTGGCTCTATGTAAATAGTCCATTTTTTCAGTTTCACATGTAAATAAAGTTTTAAGGTTTCATCATTTTCCAGTTCCATACTTTGGTTTATTGTACATAGCATAGTTTAAACTCATTTTTACACACAGCGCCAAACATGGGCCTGGCCCATGTGGTCCATTTTGTGAGACTTCATCGCCTGTCTCTATGCTATTTTGACAAATGTCCGATGTAGGTCCGTATGGCCCATTTCATGGAAATCTCTACAAATATTGCCCCTCTTCTACAATGTGAGTGGTTAATCATAATGATATTCTGCTTATAGTACATTGAGAGTGTTCAGGAATTTGCATTCCAAGGTCATACATGATAAGTCACTCAAAGTCATTATAGGTTATATGGTGCTTGTACTTTTAAAGACAAAAAACAAGCCACCCTTGGTTGAAGGTCTGCGCCATTCTTGCTCAACAGTGGTAATGGATATGAAGTAACATATTCCAGTAGTGGCTCTAAATTGTTCAATAATTTTTGTTCAATAGTTTGATCTGCCTTATACAAACTTCAGAATGATAACAATTTTTTGTATTTTCTTCAGGGCTTAGCTTTCAACAAAGTGTCTTATCCATGAAAACATGCTCCTGCACTGGACATGTGTTTGAAATGGTTTACAGATTTCAGTCTATGTAAAAAGTTCATTACTTTTCTTTTCATTTTTACATACAAAGTGTAAAAGTTACATCCATACTTTTAGTTTATTGTACATAGCTTAAATAAGCTACTTCTACTCAAAACTTCTCATGGACTGTCTTGACCCCTTACGGTAACGTACAGATTATATGTTACCTAAAGACAACCTTGCCAAACATTTTAAACAGTTGAAACATACTATTTGTATGTACAGGGTTCACTTCCTGAGAAAACCGACTTCTTTAATAAAAGTGGAAGAAATTGCAAGAAACACATTCCTTCCACTTTCTACTGAAACAAACTTGGAAAACCTAACATAAACTGTCGAATGACCTCTACACAACTGAAGAATATGTACTCCAGTAGGTTTCTTCATTGATACATGAAACTTGAAAAATGAAAATGCAGTGAACAATGGAAAATTTCAAAGCTCTTGCAAAAGTTACCTTCTTGGTTGTTGTCAAATTCTTACTTATAACTTTTATCATGAAATCCTAAGAAATATACTTCAGTGGTGTCTCCTAAAAAACTCAAGATATCCATGTGTTATATTAGATATGACAGTCGATTGATGCAAATTGAAAATTACAAATTAGCATTTTCATTCAAATATTCAATTTCTTTTTGACTTTTGACTCCATAATCCAATACTTGATATTTTAATATGCCTTTTGCAGAACTCAAATCAATCACAGATAGTCATGATGTACTTTAACCTTAAGTTTCAACAAGGCCTTTTCTATGCATCTGATCATGCAACTGTGTTGTACATGTCTTTCAAGTCACTTTTTCATTCCTTGAAGAAGTCAGAGGAATCTATGCGATGGTGATGTCGTGTGTGTGTGTTTGTGTGTATGTGTGTGTATTTATGTGACACTTGGCTTGTAAACACTCAATCTCAAGAATGGTAGTAGATACCCCTCAGTAAGAAGATGATCCCTATTGTTTTTGGTAAAGGTCAAAGGTCATTTGGGGTCAACAGAGGTCAAATAGTTAAAACCTTGGAAATTATTCTTAAACACTCTATTTCAAGTTGTGTAACTTCAAGGAATCTCATACTTGGTATGTGCATGGCTCATATAAAGAAGATGATCCCTATTGTTTTTGGTGAAGGTCAAAGTCAATTGGTGTGACCAGAGGTCAAAATCTTGTAGACACTTTATCTCGAGAAGGCTTACTGGACGGGACCGCATATTTTGCATGTACATTGTGCATATTAAGTACGTAATCCCTCTGGAGGTCAAAGGTCATTTGGGGTCACCCGAGGTCAAAAGGTCAAAACCTTGTAAACGCTATATTTCAAGAAGGGTAACTGGGAGGGATCTCATACTTAGCATGTGGATATTCCATATTGAATAGATGATCCTTATTGTTGGTTATGGAGATCAAAGGTCATATGGGGTCACAACAGGTCAAAAGGTCAAACCTTGTAATCACTATATCTCAAGAAGGATGACTACGAGAAATCTCATACTACGCATGAGGATTGCCTATATTGAGAAAATAAGTCCAGTTGTTTTTGATGGAGGTCAAAGGTCATTTGGGGTGACCAGAGGTCAAAAGGTTACAGCCTTGTAAACACTATATCTCAAGGAGGATTACTGCGAAGGATCTCATATTAAGCGTATTTAATGATAATATTGAGTTTATGTTCTTAATAGTTTTTTGTGGAGGTCTCAGCTGTCATAATTTGACGTCACAAAAGGTTACAAACTTGTGAATATATTTTAAGGAGGATAATTGTGAGGGATCCATGCTTGTGGATGTTCATGCATTGTTCATATTTAGCATGTAGATGGTCATCTAAGGTAGGGGATCTCCACTGTTTTAAGTGGAGGTTAAAGGTTATTTTGGGTCACAAGATTTCAAAAGTTCAAAACTTTGTGAACATGATATCTCAAGTAAGATTCGTAGGAATCACTAAGCCTTTGTGTGGATTTCTGTGAGGGATCTCATAACTGTCATGTGGATAATTCATGTTTGTTACAGAATACATGTCAAGTCAAGGAATCGCTAAGCCTTTTGGCTTTCTGGTTTGTACATAGATTAGTAGTTCTTTTGTGTTTTTATTTCAATTTCCTTCATAGAACAGTGTGTCCTCACTTAAGATATCTTCCCATCTTCTACTTTAGTCACCAGTCATATCCATTTGATAAACAACGACAATGAAGATGGGAAACTTACAAAAAGGTGTTTTAATTGTTTGTTAAAAAATGTTCTTTTAGTTACTTAGTTATAATCCGGATACCCACCATGAAAACCCCCTTCAAGCTAGAGCATTTGCCAACCTGGGAAATGCCTTCCCCACCACAAATCCTCTGCTCACCCATAACAAAACAGAGTACCCCTTAGTCCCTCACCCTCCTTTCACCCCCTCTCCCCCTCACCCCTATAAGAACTAAAGATTCCATATATCTATGTCTTCTACAGGCTTCGATATGTACTTGCCTGCAAGTACAGTTTGTGTAGTTTATTTTTCATTACTCTAACTATGCTAATAATGGATGAAGCTACTTCTGTAGTAACTGGAAATGGCAGTGTGAATGGCAAAATTTGAAGAAACGGGACAAAAACAGTCAAAATCTGTAGGCTTTTTTGAAACAAACCGTTCTCATTACAACTAGCTTAAACCACGCTTATCAGAACACTATATGAATATTAAATAAGTCACGCAGATGTATGTACTGAAGAACTGTACTGTAAGTGGGTCTGTATTGCCGCGGTTATTCCAGATTTGCTGGGAATAGTGTGATTTTGAAGGTTATGTACTGTGCAACACGCCTGAGTTTTTGAAGCAAAAGCACGCATTTTTATTGTTATACCCGTGTTTGTAGATTTTACCCCCTGACACTATTCAAGAAGACAGTTGCATACTGACGCGTAGTAACGATAACAAGTTCAAGTACAAGTGTACGGTCTGTACACTTCTGTACTTCCCCGCATCGCAAGTTTTTGTCCTCGAGCTGTACATGCAGGTACATCTCAAATATTCTATGTAAAATGTAAAACGATACACTAACTGACATGGGCGGCGATCCGTCTTTGAAAGTGGGGGAATGTATTGTTAGTGACACTATCAAAGCAGAGCGCCACCTTTGGTTGGCGCAAAGCGTCCAAAGAAAATTTTGGTCAAAAATACCCCACAGATCAAGGGAAATGGCTCTTTCCAGGCTTTTCAACGCAACACAATGACAACAGGTATTTCCTAGAAATAGGCATATTGTAAAAAGCCTAGAAAAACGTTAAGTGTTCTGATTCCCGGATCTAGTCAGTGGTACTATCTAAGCGGAGCGCCATGATCAGTTGGCACCGAGCGTAGAAAAGTGTGGCCAACCTCTCCCCCCTCACCCACAGGTCACCGGAAATGGTCCTTTTTTCAGGCTTTGCAAGGTGATACTATGACAACTGTCAGAATTATTTCCTAAAAATGACCTTTTGTAAAAATTCTAGAAAAAATTAAAGTGTTCTGATTTCCGGAAATAATCAGTGGCACTATGTAAGCGGATCGCCACGATCAGTTGGCGCGGAGCGTAGAAAAAATTTACCAAAATACCCCCAGATCACTGGACCACCTAAAAAATTAAAAGGCCCATTGTAAAAAGTCTAGAGAAAGGTAAACTTTTCTGATTTCAGGATCTGCCTGGTTGATTTCATGGCGGGGGGGGGGGGGGTATAGTGTACAGTATCCCCCATCCAATTTCATGGGGGATATGTCCCCCATCGGTTACACCTCTGTGTTCCGACGTCTCGTTGTTCCGATGAAGGACAGTGGTAGGATGGGGGCCTGTTCTAACCTAACCTTTTCTCTAACACTAACCTCAATGCGGACTTTTCGTAACATAGAGACGTCGGAACAAAAAGACATCGGAATAGAGAGCTGTCCCCTCCCCATCCCCCAAGACAGCTGCCCATTCTAACTAAAACGAAAACTGGGTCCCTAGTGTAGATGTCGATTACTAGCAGGGGCACAAATCTATGAAAATCCAAACCAAAATTAACCAAAAGTCGTAGTAGCCTTTATTTGAACAGTTGGTACAGATATTTTAGGCTAATCCGAGGGCAAATTGATTCGCTTTTCTTTGTGAGTAATGTTTTTCCCTTAGCTCAATTTCGATTGTTGTGCAGATAGTTTCTCCAAGGGTGTTCAACATGTAAAAGAATTTGTGTTGGTTCAATCACAAATCTCTGGTTTAATCAAAGCAACTGCCAAAGTGTACATTTCACCTGGGGAAGGTAGCAAGGAAAGTCTGACCTTGGGACAGAGGGTAACCATCTCAGATGTCAGACTCCAAGCTGATACCGTTGACCATTGAGGATTTGAATGACTCAAGAATTGTTCAGTATTACTCCGCAGAGGTAGTACTCACATATTACATAGATAGCCAGTCTCGTGGGTTAATAGAATTACAAATGCCCGTAATATCCTTTAGTCTGCCTTCAGAAACATGCGAAAAACGTAAAAAGGTACACAGTTAGACTATAGCACGAATATCATGTGTTCAGTGCTCGTTCCATGGAATATACAAGGACACCTCCCGTTATTCATATAGAGCACTTCCATTGATTTTTCTTCGACCAGGAGTGGAACTGAATTGAATAAAGGTTGAGTGCATCGATTTTCATAGTTTTTGTGGTCATTGTTTTAATAATTGAACAATATTTGGAAGAACTACTTATGCGACGAATCTTTATTTATCTTTGTTATTCGGATGGACTGCTTAAACATTATTCCAACACTTTGGAAAAGGCGTTGTTATGTATTTCCCTTGCTTAAACAGGTATTGTCATAGGTATGTTTTCGAATGGTTTTTGAAAGTGTTTAAATTTCCAGTCTTAAATGTCTTTTGGGAATTTATTCCAAGTATCTGTTACAACAAAGAGAAATGTTTTGTCCCCATAGGCAACTCTTCTTCTCATTGGCACTACCAGAGAATGTGAGCCATGGGATATAAGGGTCCGCTTTGGTTTGTACCGTTAAAATGCAGCAGACACGTAGCAAGGGGATAAATTGTTTAAGTACCATAAAGTCAGCATGAGTACCTTGTGCTTTATTCTATATTTAACTGGCAACCAGCGAAGCTCTTACAGCAGAGGAGTAATGTGGTCATGTTTTCTAGTCCTTGTGATTAATCTAGCTGCCGCATCTTGAATTCGCTGCAGTTTTGATGTCAGGGATTCTGCAGCACCACAGAGTAGAGAGTTGTAATAGTGTAGACGTGAAGTGATTGGACCATAGACAAAAGACTTGGTAGCTTAAGATTTAATAATGGATGAATTCGTCCAATGTTCCTAATTTGCACAAAGCGGGACCGACATAGTGGATTGACAGGCTTGTCCATTGACATGGCACTGTCAAATATAACTCTAAGGTTTTTTTGCAGTGACAGTCGGTTTTATTACGTCTCCACCAAAGGAAATAGAAACAGCCAAGAAACAACGGCCCCACTTTGAGCTGAACAACATCACCTCAGTCTTATCACAGGTCAACTTCATTTTGTTATTGATCATGCAAGTGTTGATGTCTGACAAGCAAGCCTTCTCTTCAAGTTGAAAGCTGTTTGTTTGATTTGCACAATTTGTTGGATTGACGGATATGTATATCTTGGTATCACTTTCATACACGTGATATGATAAACTGTGCTTCCTGATGAGGTTCCCAAGAGTCTTTGTAAACATGGTATAGAACTTAGGACCCGAACAGACTCTTGAGGGGGGCCAAAGTGGAAAACAGTCGGCTAGGATGAATGGTCATTTATGATAACAGTCTGAGTCATATCAGTAAGGTGCCATAACACCCACTTATGAGCTTTGTCTTGAATGCCATACAAACATTCAAATCGACTTAGGGGCGCCTGGTTGTCAATTGCCTTAAACGCTGTTGGTAAGTTTTCTAAAGCGCAGTCCCTGTAGAACAGAACTTAGTGTATGCGCTTTGCAATAGACCATTGTAACAGAGAAAATCATCAACATGTTTTGCTGCAGCTTTTTCACAACTTTCGAAAAACAACTGAGATTGGATACAGGGCGGTAGTTCTTAAAATTATACTTGTGAAAACCTTCCATCTTTAGGAGGGGCGTGATGTATGTTGTTTTTATCTCATCCCTACATTCATAGTATGTGGATGCTTCGTTTACTGTTGAAAAGTGCACAAGTTTACCTCTGCCAGTCCCCATAGCAACCGTAACTATGGAAATGCATGGTAGGGAAATTTGGGAATTTATGACCGCTACTCAGGGTAGGGCAGTAAGGAGAGGTTAAGGTCCTATCTTCTGGACATGTGACCCAATATGCCTAAAATTTTGGGCAAAGGCTCAGAAGGTCAAATGACATTCACAAGGTCAAAAGTGTGACTCGAACTAAAAAAGTGTCCTAAACTAAGAACAAGATTAGGCCCAAACTTGGTGGGTGTGTGTATAGTCTTGTAACATAGTGGCTGTAACATCTGAGTAAAACAATAAATGACCCTGATTTTTCGACGTACTTTCCTATTGAAGCCTTCTTAGTACAACTTGACATTTGACCTCCTGAATTCAAAGGTCACAAGGTAAGAAGGTCAAATAACAATTTGGGGGTCAAAACTGTGACGTGCGCTGGCTCAAAATTGAGGGTGCTACTGACGCCAAACTTGTTAAGGGGATGCATAATCCTTTGAATTTGTGCCTCCAATACTATCAGCATGAAAGGTCAAAGGTCAGGGGTCAAAGGTCACGACAGGTCATAACAAGCAATTTTCCAAACCTGGCTATAAATCTGAATGAAACAATAAATGACCCTGATATCTTAATATAACTTTCCTATTGAAGCCTTCTTGGCACAACTTGACATTTGACCTCGTGAGTTCAAAGGTCAAGAGGTCAGATGGTCAAATAACAATTACGGGCTCAAAACTGGAGGTACTACTCACCCAAAACTTGGTGAAGGGGTGCATAATCCTTTGAATTTGTGCCTCCAGTACCGCCAGAAAGATAGGTCAAAGGTCAAGATGTTCAAAATTTGCATTTTTTTAAATTTGGGTATAAAAAATAACTGAAAGAAATGATAAGTTATCCGCGACATTGACCATTGTCTTTTTCTAACATTAAAAATTCTGTTTTCACCTGCAGTTTAATAAACCCCACGATAAAAAGCCATACAGTGACAAGTTCAGATGCACACTTATCTAGCGTAAGCTAATCTTGGCCAAATCTTAACTGCTAATAATCTCCAAGTAAACTGCGATCACGGGGGTCAAGCATGACTAGTTCTTGGCCCCATAACAATGCAATAAAACTATACGCGTGTCCCCACCGTAACTAAGTCCATGGGCGTTCGGTCACTGTTACCCAGTATGAAACATAACTAAAGGACGCTCGCGGTGGAACCATTATGTTACTATTGTGTTAGGCCTAACTTAGCCTTAGGCTTAGATTACGCTAAATTAGCTAATAATATTAACAGGTAGGCCTAACTGATACTGGCCTAGTTGAAATACACGCATGGCTTATGAGAACTTCGACCAAAAGTTGTGAACACTGAACGTGGCTTATGACGGTATTTTGGTTGCCTTTCTTCCGTAGGCCTAGTCTCTAATGTCTTACCTTCTCTTGAAGAGAACTGTCTTAACTGTTTTACCTTCAGATTGCGCGGTCACAGGCGCCTAGGCCCATAATAGCCCTGCATTAATTGAGACGCGGTTTAATATTTCGTCGTCGCGTTATGCATGGGCCAGTCAATTCATATGCACAATGCATGCACGCAAGTACAGTAGGTGGGCGAGCACTGTGCTGCATACGTACATAGTGTTATACACTCATGAATTATGAGCAGCGCACCTAAATACAAATGACGTCACAAATAGACCGTGTGAACCAGGCTGCCTTTCATCTTGCCTGCCCGGCAGACGTTAACCCATACTGACAGCAGACTCACAGTATGCCAAAGAATTCTCCGTCGAACGGCGTAAAACCTTTGTAGAGAAGCGCGTGTGACCATATTGTGAATAGTGTGCGTCGTCTTTGCGCGATAACCTGCATGTACTTAAAGAGACGTCCATAGGTAAATCATACGACTAAGGAGAGAACGTTACCCTAGTGTTGAACTGGATTTTGATCAGGGGCAAGGCTTACATTATGCGGCGCCAGGCGCTTTTTACCTCGCGGTTCGTTATGTTCTGCTCCCGGTCCGCTCAAAAATAAGACAACCGGGAGTCAGCAATATTCTGTTTTTAGCGTCCGCTAAAGCTTCGTTATTCGAACGTATCACACTTTGTACAAATCAAGAGTTGCTGAAGGCCACTCCTGGTCAAGAAATAGTTGCTCCCGGTTCTGCCAAAAAATCATACAACCGAGGCCTACTTTTTGTCAGCTTTGGCTCTTGGTCTGTGTCCGCTTAATATAAGGCTTGATCAGGGGTTCCACCTAGGGTTAGATTTTGCCTAGGGTTCGAGTAGGGATAAGGTTAGGGTTAAGTCAGTTAAGGGATTGGGTTAGGCTTGAATGGCCTCTTAAATTAGCAATGTATGAAGTATTACTGGCAAGGATATCGAACGACGGAGTACTATTTATCCATTTTGGGGGGTTTTGAGATGACGTTTACTCCCAAGACTCATGTTACTTGAGGTTCAATTACTATTAACGGAGTGTGACGTTTAGCCTATAGGCCTAGGTTAGTAAAGCTCTTGTGACTCTTGATGAGCTTTCAACTTTTTTCGGTGTACAGTTGCGCTATGTCATTCCCGAGGTGACTGTAATTAATGTGCTATTTGCAAGGACGGGAAAGGATATGTAAGATTAATTTGAGCATATATTTTCGGGGGTTGGGCGGCTTTATGAAAAATTCCGACTTTTAAAGATAAGGTTTTGAACGCTAAAGTAACTGATTCCAAATTTACGGAAGTTAGAGCTACTCCGGTTTTTTATAGGCTATTACACATGTGGTTCTCTATTTCGTTTTCACGGGCTAATCTCTTTTCATGGTACATTTGTCACCAAAAAAAAGTTAATAAATGGTTCAAACTTCTGGGCAAGTGATAATTACAGGATTTTTTTTTTTACATTTTTCGGAACTGGGTAGTAAACTTGGGACTGGGAAACAGAACCATCGTGAGGGTATATACCCGGGTAACCCGTGCAAAGTTAGGACCGACTTCGTCCTATTCATATCTTACATATAGATATTTATTGCTTTCCAGTTTTATAAGGATTGTCGGAAACAGTGACTCTGTTTCTTTCACTCCGGTGCGTTGCGCTGCTGAAGTTAAAGCAAGGTTGCAATTGGGTCGTCGGTCATCCGGGTTTTTCGTTATCCTGGCAACTTGGGAGAGAAAACGACAACTGACTGCAGTATGACCATAGCGAACACTTAACGCGCTAAACTACTGGAGTGAAAACAATCTCTGCACTACACTGTAGACCTTATGCATATGATGTCACAGAGCAAAAAATAATACGCACTCGTTCGGAGGAATACGTGTATCATTGCAAGTTACACCAACAAATGCAGACAGCTGATTTGTCAACGAATCGGATACGTGCTTAAGTGTACTGCACGCGTGCGGCGAATTCTTCTGCGTGCAGCCACGTGCTCATTGTTTTCCTCCAAACATGACGTCAGTGTGACATCAATGCATAAGGTCTATAGAGGTTCTTCAATGACGTCATAAATACATGTGACAACAACAGCTTCAGCTATGATGGACGTCAAACTTAACCGCACCCAACGTGTAGCCTATTATGTGTACAAATGTATCGGTCAAATGTTGAAATGTTTAGTAGGCCTTCATTCTTTGTAAAGAATGTTATCTTGATGATAGCGAAAGTTTGTTGCGTAATCGATAAGGAATATCACAGGGTCAACAGTTTTAAGTTACCAATTTTCAACAAATCTACAACGTATAGCTATATGAGTTTCTTAAATTCTTTAGCAGATATATTTGACTAGAGAGTCTACATACTATATTGCCTAGTGCTCACTTCATATCCAGTGATCGCGTGAAGATATTGCGATAGTTTTTCATTGTAATAGTTTTGAAGTATTGAAACCAAACACAAGAAGCCCACAGGCAGGCCTACTGCGCGTACACGTAAGTACAATTGATCGTTAATAGAAGACATTCTTTGAAAATAGCAACAAAACACTTCACTCTATGTCCGATACTGAGTCTACATAGTGTAGGTTCTGCGCTTGCACTAAGTTTGACGTCCAAAAAGGTAAAATCGACCCCATGACGTCACGTAAAGAGCCTCAGTAGCACAGAATAAGTGCAAAACATTTGTTTTCACCCTAACAAACAAGTTGTTGCCATGTGGAAGTGACGTGTCACCGACCGACCTCATAATATCTTTGGGCAAACAAGGGCACATGCTGCACGCAGATCGTAGACTTCGTACGCGCGTGTTGTGAACTTGCGTGCGTATCCCATTGGTTCGCAAATCAGCTGTCTGCATTTTTAGTGTATTGATTTGCAATGATACGCGCTTTCCTCCTCACGATGGAGCACTGTCTGCTCTGTCAGTGTGGTAAAGATATTATAAGAAAAGATATCAAACTCTCACACCTACACTGTTACGGAAATTTACTCCTAATGGAAACGCAAATATCGGGCCGAAGTGTGGATCGATTTGACATACGCGCTTTTCTATTCGGTGATGTGCATATGATAATAGGCACGCATTACAGTAAAAAATGCCATGGTTAGAATAACGTGGATTGCCTGAACGTTGTATACGCACAGGATACAATTCTCTATAATTTGTTATCCGGAGTAATTGACACACACTTCTGCGTGATCGGAACTAATTACGGACACGCGAGTTGCTTTCCCGTTGTGAGCGCGTGAAAAATTAAATGCACCGTGCGTATTGAAGATACCGTAGAAACTGACCTACGGTGAAGCCTATGAACTTCGAACCCGTTCATATCCAGTGTTCTCATGTGTAATGCCGCAAGGAAGAAATAAACTACTTCTTGTAGGCCTCCGTGGAATCTACTGAGGAAAGACAGATACTACTTAGGTAGCAGGCTACAATGTTCCAAAATAGCTTTTGTAAGACATTCATTTGTCTGTTTGTTTTCAAAACGACTGAGCATCGATCAGCACTTCCATCCCGATATTTTCGCCTCTATCCGGCGCACTAATTTTCCCACTTCAATTTGTCCATTTTGAAGTTTTAGGAATTGTTCCAAAATTATGGTTACAGTTAGATCATGGTTAGGGTTACGTGTCATAAGGATATTTGGCATGTTCTTTCATAATCCGGCGTCAGAATTACAATAACGTTTAGACAAACTGTCAGTTGGTCCATTGCCAAGATTTGTCCATATCGAAGTAAGAAAGAATTCGCATCCGGGAAATGATGTGCAGGTTAATCATTGATCAGGAGTCAACGTGACATTTTAAGTTTGGAATCTATGCTTGTAATATCTTTGCTCTTTGGCGGCGATATGTAAGGGGCCTATTTACAGTCAACGGTATCACCACAAGTACTAATGTGACACAATGAACGCTTGGTGGGTGAAAGTTCAACTAACAAAGAGATGCGCGATTATTTGCTTTCACCTAGATTAGGGAAAGCAGGGCGACGAAGGCCAGCGCAAATCCTCAGCTCATGTCCTGTTTATAAATATAAAATAGAACGTGAACGGGACATGTACCTAAAATATTGCATTAACTTTACATTAAAGAGGTTACCTAAGAAATTACTTGTCCATCTAATCATTACATTTTTATGTGTCTCTCACGACACTAATGAAATACAGCATGACGAGTTCAGTCCTTAGTATGATGTTGAGTCATAATTTTCACTGAAGTAGGCTAACTAGTAGTAGAGTGCGCGAGGCCTGATGAGCCTAGATTGGCTGCGCCGTGACTAACAACAGTTGTTACAACAGTTGTTATCTAGTGGCTACTCCGGTGTTTCCACATGCAATTAAAGCAATTCTCAAGAACGGTTCAACGTTTCCCAAAAGTTGACTCTTATTTTCTAAAATTTTTAAAATACTTCAAAATATGGCATTATTGATCGAGTAATCAGTCCATTCTCATCTTGGCTCAGAAGCGAACATAATTGAACATGTTTGTGAAATAGTTACTCGAGCCTATGTCCATATACATCATGTTGAAGGAGAACATTCAAGAACAAATGGGGAAATCAGTTACCTTCGGAGTTATACACTGTTAAAATATTTCTGTAAATTTTCATGTTATTTATGGCAATTTTTTCCAAACAAATTATGTTTTTTTCTTTACATCCTGACTGTAATCATGAAATAACGTAAAAAAGTGCGTTTTTCACAGTTTTCTATGTTAATTATTTTTCAAAAAGCTTCTGTAAAATCGAATAACATAATTTTCCTGTTTTAATAACTTTAATTTTACGTAAATTAACAGCCGACTTTTTGAACTCTAAAATTCAGTATTTATTAATTTACATTGATATTTCATTGTTTTTAGATTATTACGACATTTAAAACTAGCAGCAATAATCTAGATCAGATATTCGAACTTCAACTTAACGTGTCTCTTCAAGGCGTTCACGATCAAAGCAAGGTGAAGAAGCTATTTTTTCATATTTTTGCAAACCCTTCGTTTTCAGGAACTTTATAATTGAGAGTAAACATTTTTTTGTACAATGAAATAACTATTTACAAAATATGTACTACAAAGAATACAAATATATCAGTTGTAAACATTCTCAAAAAAGGTAAATAATAAGATTATTACTTCCTGATGAAAAGACAACCAAAAAAAAAAAAAAATTGTGAAGCAGCAATCATTTTTTTAGAAAAATGCTCACAAAATAAGCTCCGCCTATTTAAGCATGATATGCTTTACGTCTTAAAGCTGTAAATTTGCAGACTTTTTACAGTAACTTTGTGAGAAGTTTTGATTAGCTCCAATCAAGTTCATAAGAACCTGTGGTGATAATTTGACATTAATACTTTATCAGTACTTTGAAATTAGCGCCTTATAGTTTCTTTTTTGTTTTGTGAATGTGTGGCAATACATCAGTTCTTTGATATTTAAAAATAAGAGCAGGTGTTTTCAAAATGAATCTAAGTTCACATAATTTTCAAATAAGGGCATAAGCTTGCCGGAAATTCTGTTAAAAGCTTAAGCTTTGCAGAACGATGTGTTTTAAAGAGTGATTACTTCCTTTTTTTGTTTGTTTGTTTGTGTTTGCTTTTGTTTTTTGAAAAACCAAACGTTGTTTCGTTGAAAAACAAATGAGTACTTGTTAAATGACAGTAAATTTCTGTGTAATCAGAAAAATACAAAAATAATGTAGAAATGTTTGTAAATTTCCAGACATTTTTTTAACAGTGCAGTAAAATTTGGTAAAAAAACAGAAAAATGGTTTCTCAAATAAACAGAAAATACATGTTAAACAACATTTTTTTTTCACTGTAGCAATGCAAATTGTTTGTGAAGATACAGAAAATTTCTGCTAAGAGGACAATACAGATAATGTATTGTTTAAAAAGTAAATTAACATTAATTTTTAACAGTGTACCAAGTCAACGCGTACTAAACACTACAAAACTGTATATTATAAAAAAAACTATTTAGTGGGTGGGCTTAATGTCTAAATGCAACCATCCCTCCCCCGCTCCTGCAGCCGTGACCTCATATAAAACTCCTACAAATTTCCCAATTGTGGTCATGTTACTTATTAGTCAAAATCAGTCCCCTTAGTAGGGCAATTTGCTGGAGAATAACGTTTGGTTTTCGTTTTTATCGTTGGGCTTCACTGACTCTAGTGTAGAATTTGTAATGTCGACCGTCGACATCTAAGTTGCTGGAAAGTAACGAGCAAATTTTGATGTTCTTAATACCGAGCTTCAGGCATGGCGCCGATACGTGGAATGTGAGGAAGTGATATAACCCCTGCTTGCTTTGGGTCATAAATGTAGTAAATTAATTTGCTGATATCTCGAGTCATAGGCCTACATATCCGATTTGGATGGAAGCTTCACCAAATTGTGGAGATTTAGTTCCTGTTTGTCATATGAAAATGATAGTTTCGATTAAACCCTTCCTTTAAAGAAAAAGATGCTTGCCGAACGGAGTGAACAACTCAATCCCAGCTTACTGGTTGAAGATTAGCATTCTCTTTTCCCAGTTTCCCCTGCGTGTTCAAACTATAAAATGACGGTGGTTGAAGTGAAAACATGAACTTATTATTCTCATTAGAGTTTTTGATCTTAGGCTTTGTCGATCATCACTAACCATTAAGTTACAATAAAATGAAAGAGTGCTATGCACACTAGAAGGAGCGAAAGGATGTAGTGGGATGAGATCAGCAACTCTTTGATTGCCCTCTTGTTAGCTCTGCTGTTACTTTAGCATCGATAAATGATATGTTGATGATATTTGTGATAGCAAAGGAATGGCCCTTGAAAATCATGTTGTAATATTTTTCTTATTGAATTTATTATGAAATTTACGTATAGACTATGTCTTTGGTTTACCTTGTATATTCATTATTTATTCGTAAACACCTTTATTGATTTCCTGAGTTCTGATTGGCTGAAAACCATTCGAGACCAGTCTCGTCTGCCATTCGAGACTGCTCTGTAAAAAGTTGGGAGAATAGTTACATAATCATAGCTAGTGATCCCATTTGGTAAGTATGCATGGTTAATATCAATATCTGCCTTGTAGCAATAGATTTAAGGACTAGTTACTACGGTAACAATTGCAAAGTTGTTATTTACCCATAGCATGTAACGTTCTTTTGTGAGGACATCAACTATGGATTCTGGGAAATAAAATCATTCTTTTAATAACACTCTGCACTATACAAAGTGCTCTCAGTAGCATTATGTAACATCTCTACAATACTGCTACACTGCAGAGCTACAGCAAGGCATGGATTACAATAGACTACTAACCAAAATTCAGTATGAGTGATATTAACTTTGATCTCAACGTTATGCTGGAATCCTTAGATGATCCTGAGCCTGGAAACAGGTTCCAGATTTTATCCTCTGAAGAGATTGAGCAGGTAGCTAGTGAAAGAAATGAAGTAGCAACCATCTACAACACCTCTTGGGGTGTGCGAATTTTTAAAAGTCAGTTGCATAGGCCTAGATTATATCACCAGACTCTACAGTACCTTTGCCAAATTTTAGGCCTGTTTATCTTAGTTAACTAATATCTCAATTATAACCTAATGACCATGCCTTTAAGGCAGTAGAATTTCGAGAGCAGCCTGTAAAGGCTAAGTACTATGAACTTTATTTGAGGCCTTTCTCAAACAGAATTCATGAACACTACTGATTTTCTTACTGGTTTAAAACCATTCGAGATTGGTGTTGAACCGCATTCGAGACTGGTCTGTTGTTTAACGATACATGAAATGCATTTCATATCATTTTTAAACGGAATTCAGGACTACTAGTAAGTTAGTACTAGGCCTAGGCTACACTAATTTAATACTATTTCCTTGAACTTGATCTATTTTTTCTCCATTAGCCTGGTGCAGATCCAAAGGCAAAAATCCTGACTTCGAAAAGCTCTCAGCAGATGACCTCAACGCTCTTTTGCGTGTATTTTACGCAGATGTTAGCAACAAGCAGGGACGTATGCAAAACAGTCTTTTGTTGGCATTCGAGCTGCCATACATCGCCACTTGACCGGAGAAAAATTTTGCCGACAAATAAACATTCTCCAAGATTGGGAGTTTCAAGCTGCAAATAATGCGTTTAGAGGAGTTCTGAAACAACTGAAGCGGGCAGGGCATGACAGAAGCCATTATAAGGCACCAATTTCACTAGGAGACTTGGAGAAACTGAAAATAATCAATGTGAGATCTCCTTGGGAATGCAACAGCTGGCCTGGTTCTACATTGAATACTATTTTGCAAAAGGTGAGGAGAGGGCCTACGAGCTCGCCCCAAGAATTGCTTTGTATTTTGTGTGGATGCTGTAGGAAATGAGTATTGTAAGAATTGTTGAATCTGAGAAGCTGAATCTGTATGCTACAGGGGGTGATTTGTCACCTGTCAAAGTCCTAAAAGAGCACATAGCCAAACTGAATTCAAGACCAACTTTTTCAGAGGTCAAATGCCTGCTTCCATAAGGGTAAGGCACAGTGGTATGACAATGTTCCGCTTGGCAAAAACACTCTTGGAAATATAATGAAAGTTATCTCCAAAGATCTAAAGATGTCACGGGTGTACACAAATCACTGCATTCGGGCTACAGTGATTACAGAATTGTGCAGGTAGGGCTTTGACACAAAGACCGTCGCCACTTTGAGTGCAAGGCAAACATTAAGTCTTACTGCACTGATGCAACATCTTCCCAGAAAAGACTGATGTCCAAAACCCGACCTGAGTGTATAAACAACGACGATCCATGCAGTAGTGAAAGTGACCCTGTAATAATGAGCCTAGTAACGTTATGCCTTATGTCGGTTGCAGTGTCACTGACAACTTACAAAATGCAATGCAACTGAACACCAATCTTTCAGCTCATGAAGTTCAATCAGTGTTCCAAGGGTGCTCTTTCACTGGTAAAGTCAAGATCTATATAGGAAATTCGACATCCTAGCTGATGAATAATGACTCGTTCACTGAGAACCAAAAGTTGCGTTAACATGCACGTTGAATGCACATAGACTATGTAGGTAACGTTAGTAAAATAGTATTGTTTACAGTTCGTTTAACCTTCGCTTTTTCGGTTCTTGCACATTTAGTTGACCCCAAAGGTCAGTGTTGTCAGAAGAAAGGAAGTCTTATTTCAGGCATAAATGATTTTACTTAATATTCATCCAATTAAATTTTGTTCGAAGAATTGTGATTCCAATAAAACATGTTTAAGAAAGTGAAATTATTTGCGTGGTTGTCCATTTTTTGGCTTGAAGTTGTTCGCTACTATCACAAGAAACTAAACATGACGTCATAATAGAGCCTAAAGTCAGCTGGGGGAATTAAAATGTGATCTGAAAAATTTTGAGGAAAATTCAGTATTTTTGTTTATTCCAGCATTTTAATGTTGAGTATTTATCGCCCCGGTCAGCTCAGCCTTTGTGATGACGTCGTCGTTGGTCTCGAATCACATTTCAGACCGGGGCACCCTCGCATTTATCCCCTAATCATCTAACGCATCATGAAAGATACTTGAACAGAAATAAGGGGATATTTGTGAAATTTAGCTGTTAATTAAAGTAAGTTGCGACGACTTCTTTTGCCCTTTTAATAAAAAGCTCGTTTATAAACTCACTGAGATTAGCCAATAATGAAAGGTAATTTTTTTTATCTTAACACATTGTTTATCGTGGTGTGTTCAAGCTATGTTTCTTGTAGGAGGAAGAGAGTTTACTGTCAGGCAAAGAAACTGACGTAACAACGAGTCCATTGTGAGGTTCCGGGCCCTCTCTGGGAAAATTTGGGGACATGAAGAACTGTTTGGATTTGGGGTCTTACAATCATAATTTGGACCGTGGATCTTCAGTGTTTTTGTAGTTTTCTCAAGTAGGCCAACTTTCATTTACGGTATGAAAATCCCAGGGGAGGTGGAACGAACCCTTGCCCACACGCAGGCTACGTCACTGTACATTTCATCATCAGTAGATGGATCCCTTTCACTTCTGTGGTAATTTTACTTCGATTTTACATTACCAAATGAAGAAGCCAAATCATGTAATGGTATTTCAACTATAGGTGACTGCTATTCGGCACTTTCAAAGTATGACCTGTAATAAGTTGCCTTAGTTCTGAGTGAGTTTTGACTGAGAAGCTAGTTTTGGTATAAAAGTCTTTAAGTATGTTTTCACAAAGGAGATACATGCCACCCCCTACACCCTAAAGTGACATTTTAAATGTAAACTAGATCCGTACTTTCCAGACCGATAGATCATCTTCTCACAAACAGTTTGTACTCTTTCAATATGTTAATTTAGGAAGAAGTGTTAGACAGGGGTGTCTTCTTAGCTTACACCTCTTTTTAAGGCAGTTGAATTTCTGGTCTAAAAAGGTAAGATAAGTACAATACTTCGAGGTCTGAGTGCTTAAAAGCCAGAAATAATTTTACAATATGCTTGCGAAGCAGCTATTTGTTAAGATAGTATCCAGGTTCTTTTCACTGAGTACTTTTTCGAATGTTAAAAGATTTTGGATTTAACTGTGTTGTAAAAGTTCCACTAGCCTTCCTTGGTTTATTAACTTACTTGAAACTCATTTCGTAAGGGCTTTCCTGTCATCTTGGCAAGAGCCAGAACATTATTGGACTCACATTAAAGGTATTGTCTGGTGGCATTTTGTAGAGGTCTCATATGAAAGGTAAAAATGTTTCATTACATTTCATCCAAACTCCATACCAAAACTGTAAGCCTAACTCAAGATACCATTTCCTAAATATTGGTTACTTTTAATAAGAAGAACCTTCAGGTTTCCTCAAGGTCACAGAACATTCTCCAAAGTGAGCAAATTGCCTCAGATTCCTTTGTTATTCATTATAATTGAATACCTTGTTTGTCCTTGAAATGAGATACCGTTAAGTGTTTAGATATTCTTCCTTTAAGATGAAGTGTAAGAGTGTTATATACTTATTGGGCAGTGAATAAAGTTATCAAATATTAAATGATGTGATATCAACATTATAAAGAAATACAAAAGCTTCATCACATCAATTTTCCAGATGAAATTACAGATTTCTTGCACTGCGTAGCTGAAAATGTAGCATTTCTTCAAAAATTCGTCTTTTCCAAATTCAGGATGCTATTTAGATAGGCTTTTCACTGCCTAACACAGAATTTTTTCTGGTTTCCAATTAGGTCTCCAGAGTTTGTTTGTAACTTGCGACAAGTAAGACAACTGTTGGATAAATTTCCTCCTAATCTGTCTAGGTAGAAAGCGCGTTTAGCCTTTGGGATCATCAGGACATTAATCCAAATGTGTTGTACATATCACGGAGACCGAGAAACTTCTTTGTTTCTTTCAAGTTTAATTGATAAAAATGTAACGATGACAGAATAAATAATGTAACGTTCTAACCTGATGTCAAATGTGTTTTCAAACTTGTAGATGGAGATTCGAATCGCCTTACTTGCATCCGTTATCTTAATTAACTTCATCTCTCAAGAAGGTACCGCAGGAATTTATACAACTGAAGGTTTGTGTTACACGCTATTCCATTCGTTACATGATTACTAAAATAGGCCTACTTATATATATATATATAGGTCGATAAAGGTAGTAATAAGTGCTAAAAGTTTGCGTTTCGAATATAAACTCTTCATCAGGTGGCCAAAATGCAACTGACCAAAACAATCAAATAAAAGTAGAAAAAGCACACATTTAAAAACGGCACGAAAAGAACGGTTAGAAATGACCTGAACAGATCGGTTAAAAAATTGAAAAATGACACGGTGGAAAAACAGTGATATGAGGGCTGAGTGAAAGTGGTAAAAAGTAGGTTCAAAAGGGGCAAGCTAAAAAAGGTCATTCTAACGTTAAGACCGTGTGGGGAGAGGGTTCCGAGCTTCATGATAAGCCGGTTTTCGGCATTCAGACGGTCACGGTCGGAACCTCTGCCCATTATGGCTGCGGTAACTGCTAGGTCTTTTATCGAACACGGTGATGGGGGATTGAAATGTGTAGCACCCGGATAACCTTAAAGGTTTTGTTTGATGGACGTGAGGTGTTCAGTTACACGGTGAGCGAGACGACGTTTGGTCTCTCCCACATACAGACAGTTACAACGACAGCAAACTAAAATGTAAACCACATTAGGTGAAGTGTTGGTTAAAAGTAAATCTGTTACTGTTGGGACCCAAACTGTTGATGAGGGTGTTTTGCCACCTACTGGGCATGTGTTGCATCTACTGCGATTACGGGGGAATGTTCCTGGGTTGTTTTCTGTGGGATGTTGTGGATGTGAAGCCCTAACTAAATGATTGGCAATATTCCTTTCAACTCTGAAAGCCGTAATGGAAGGTTCGGCGAAAAGATCACGGGTCGAGGGGTCTTACCGAGGAGTCTCTTCATTCTTGTATATGGCACGTATGATGGGGCGTACTGACGGGTGATATGAGTTACCAGTGCAGAATTTGTGTCAATTTTCGGGCATTCCTGAAAGTTTTTGATCAAATAATAACTATTAAGCATGCTACATAACTTTCTTTTGTTTTGTCTTGTCCTGATGTGCATGGTGTATGTTAATGGGTGTGGACTCATTTATTATCATCATGGGGATGTATCAATTAAAGAAGGATAAGATGCATAAATGTTCCCATCTTATTCACAGCTTTAAATTATACCTGCGTTTGGTTGCTGGTAAAATTGATGGAAAGTTTCTCTTTGCTGAGAAGTTGGCAAGGACATAGAAAGTGACGCATCTTGTGACACACCTTCAATTGTCTGTTCAGAAACTCCCATTTTAAGGATCTGGTTTTATAGCAATATGGAGAAATATTTGCCACAGACAAAGTCGTTTTGCCTGATCATGCCATAGTTCCATGCCTTTTTTGGGTTAACTTCTAATGACGACTTTGTTTTTGAACTCCCCTTGTAAAGATTGTCGGTGTAATAATATGGATTTACTTGAATGTATATTCGGTGAGTTTGTTGTCATGCATAGAGAAAAGCTGCATCCTAATGGGTGGCTAACCATGCTTTTAAAGAACCTTGTTTGGTTTCCATTATCTCGAAACCTTATCTTTCATAGGCTAATGAGCCTTTATGACGGCTGCACAAGTTTCCCGGACTGATTGCATTTTATTCTCTCGTCTAGGGTTTGTTCGATTCAAACATGTGTGTGTGTGTGCTTCAGTGAAGCACTAAACTGATAACATGTTTTGCATGTCTGCAGTGCTTTGATCTTATTTCCAGTGTTCCAAGAGGATGTACGACACCTCTGTCTTTGATAATTTCAAAGCCTGGAAGTAATAAAATATCTGCAATATATTGCAGATTTTTTGTGCTGTTGCGTTACCCCCTTCAGACTGTTATAAGGGAGATGTCAACATAATTACACTATTACCTGTGTCACAATTATTAACTAAATTTAAAAATTAAGTTCTAATTGAAATCTATAATGGTTTTTGGAACTATAGTGATAATCATGCAATGCCTATTCAAAGGGTCACCGAATAGGCGATCTCTTCAAATTTTGATTAGATTCGGATGAAATATGAAACGATTCTAATCATTTCTGAAACAAATCTGTTCAAATATTTGAATAGTTTCCCTCCCTATTCATTGCCCTATGATTAGATGCCTATTCAATTTGAATGGACATTTTTTAGAGTGGACTAAAAGATTAATTCAATCACGTATGACATTTATTTCAGACCCCAGAGATGAACAATTTGGTTGTCGACCTGTTCAATATGTTGAGTTTGGATATTCAGCTGTGGTTAAATGTAATTTTCCACATTTCAACGCCTTGTATTGGTATAACAGTACACAAGAAAGTCAGATACCACCTATAGTAGCAATCGTTAAAGGGATTAGAAGCGGTTTTGGTTACGATAATGGAGACTACGACATTTTTGCCAATGGCACGTTGATTATGATAAATGTTTCCTTGGACCATGAAAGAAATTTTAGAATAGTTTGTCTGGATATTCATGACGTGAGAAGTATTTACGAAGTCTCCGTAATAGTAACCGGTAAGTCATATGAATAATTATGGAATAGTTATACCACTGAAGTTTAATTAATAGAAACTGTTTCATTAATGGAAACTGTGTTCTCAGGTTCTTAAAGGCTGTTTGGAGCAATACCATAAAGCAAAAAAGGAAGTTTTTTATGTTTTTGCCAAAAAGAGACAAATCTTTACGTTAAAAATTTCTATTATCTGCAATCATGACATCATTGATTCTGCATATACCGACACTGACCAACTTTCCAATATCCTTGAAGGTAACTTAAAGTGTCCTAAATTTAATTAAGCCCACATAAATAGTCGTAGTATATGGAAGAACCATGATAATATGCTTACTTTGTTACTAGTAATAATTTTGATGTGGTTGGTGTTACCGAGACCTGGTTACGTCCTAATACTCCTACTCATATGATTTCCATTTTCCGACTATAACTTTATTCATAGCGATCGACATGATCGACGTGGCGGTGGTGTAGGCTTTTATATACGAAATAATACGGAATTTACAAAAAGGGTTGATCTAAAGATAGTTTCGATTCTTCTGAGTCCATGTTCATAGAAGTTATGAAAAATCATAGGCCCACCATTATTGGTGTTGTTTATCGTCCTCCTAGTACCTCACCTCGTACTTTTATTTCAAGATCTTAGTTACCAGATTGGTATGATTTTAAGTACTAAAAATATGTGCTTCCTGTTGGGTAATTTTAATATTGATATATGACTCTCTTTTCTTCAGCTGGTATAATTGTTATAGATCTAAGTGATCACCTACCTATTTATTGTATTCAACATATCAAGAGGCCGCGTGCGTTTACAATTTCTTTCTATCATAGTCGGGACCTGAGCCCTCGTTGTATTAAAAGTTTTTTTACACGCTTTGAACAATGTTAACTGGGACTGGCTTTATATGATTTCAGACGTAAACAAGGCTTACGGTGGTCTTATTCAGGCCGTGTCTTATTTATTCGATTATCATTGCCCTGTAAACAATGTGAAACGCTGTCGACCTAAACATCGCACATCATGGATAACTGGTAGCATTCTTACTTCAGTGAACACTAAAAATAGACTATATAGAGCTGAAATAACTTACTCTACTCCATTTCGATACTACAATATTCAGTTTACAAACTTAAAAATATTATTAGGGTGGCAATGACGTCTTACTATAGACGTAAATTTGAAAGTCGCAAATCAAATATAACAAAAACCTTGCAAAATATCACTACTATTATCAAATCTACACTACAAAGTAGTCAAAGTAATATTATATATTCTATAAATTATCTAGATGTAATTATAAGTGATAGCACTGGCATTTCAAATGCATTCTCAAGTTATTATTCGACGGTTGCATCTAAGCCTGCTGATAATATCCCTGCTGGATCATGATCGTTTCATAATTATCTTCAAAGAAAATCTCCACTTGACTCTCTCTTTTTGTATCCAACTAGTCCCTCTGAATTTTTTAAAGCAATTAAGACTATGTGTACTACATCGTCTAGCGGTGTTGATAAAATCCCCATGTATGTACTGAAAGAAGTGCCAATTGTATTATGTAATCCTATTTCATATGTTTTTAACTTATCTTTGTCTAATGGAATAGACCCTGACAGTACTAAGGTTGCTAAGATTATTCCTGTATTCAAATCTGGAAATAACAACTTACCTTCTAACTACAGACCAATCTCTATATTACCATGTTTCTCAAAAGTTCTTGAAAAACTTGTGTATAACCGACTTAACGTATTTATTGATAAACATAATGTTATCTCTTCAAGTCAATTTGGTTCCGCAAAAATTACACTACTTCTATGACAGCTAATGATGTAGTTAAGTACATAATTGAAGGTTTCAACAATAAAAAGTACACCCTAGGTTTATTTTTAGATCTTTGAAAGGCCTTTGACACAGTCAATCACTGTATTCTTCTTCATAAACTTTCACATTATGGTATTCGAGGTATTGCTCACGATTGGTTTTGTAGC
>WURT03648437.1:0-19259 GCA_009936505.3 Holothuria glaberrima | reverse complement strand
TATCTGTCAATAGAACTGAAACTTCTCTGGGTCAACGAAGCTTGCTTCCGGGTCCCCATGGCATTACAAATGATGAATCAGGGGAGCTAACTTCTCGTTGTAGGGTTCATTGTTATTATAAAATATTACTTTCGTTAGCTGATATTAAACTTTGATTGCTTTCCTTCCGTTGTAAACTCATTGCGGCCTTTTACTCTACGCTGTAGGGATTGCTGTTCAGCCAATCAGCATCTGCACATGTTCAGTCCCGCAGAAGGTCACTTAAAGCACCGCAATAGTAGTATTTGCCTTTCTGTGTTTGTGTCATTTGCATGTCGTCTCTATGTAAGATTCATTCCTTCTTTTTTATGACTCATAATGGAAAATGTGACACTACGTTTGGATTGCCCCAACGCCGCTCTTTCAAGTGTCCCAGTGCACCCCATAACTGATTAATCAGTTTGACAGCACGTTTTTTTTTTTTTTTTTTTTTTTTTATGGCGTAAAAATGAAAGAAAGCACACCGATCATACATTGCCTTCAGTTTTCATGTTTCCATACTCGCGTTAAATTATTTGACAAAAAAAATAAAAAAAAAACAATACTGAACAAAAGCATGTGAGCATCCGATGTAAATGTTCAATTAGCCAAAATGTCAAATAAGGAAAAATCCAACCTCTTAGACAGAATAAATTCAAGTTGGATAGCTTCTTCATTGGTTTACGAGGAATAATACGTGTGTGTAATGACCGAACGGTGGGTTTACCTCAACACTAGAATCAGCAGAAATCATCAGATATATTGCTTTTCCATTGCCCACGTGTCCCAAATAAATACATTCCCTCGCGGTAGTAGCCTTTAAATAGCTAATGCACCGTATCATATCGAACATCATACAAAAAACTGAGACAAAGCTTATTTTTTTAAAATGAAAATTATTTCAGTCACAATTAATCATGAAAGAGTAATATTATAGATTTGTCGCCCTTACTTCGGCAGCAATTAATCTCTGCATAGCAGACAAAGGCGATTAATTAATAGGAACTCTCACTTTAAATCTCGATCACGTGACGAAATTTATAGCAAGGCAGAAAAGGCTATTCTCACTGCAGTGAAAAACGTTCTCCGTCAGTGGTGGCCCCTGCGTCATTCCTAGGTGTGCGAAGTATTGAAGCAAAATATCCCACTCGAGGGCGCTTAACCCCAAGAGAGTTTCGATGTGAAAGAGGGTGTACCCCGACGGCGTGGGATTTAGGGGCCCAACTAAGGTCCCACAGTGAACAGTTTATGGACAATTCTCAGTGGGAGAAGAGGAGGCAAAGCCTCAGGAAGGTCTGAAGTATTTTACGAAATTGTGGGCAATAGAATGAAGCATTTTATAACCACCTCTAAAGGGCATTAATCGTTCATTCAACAGACCACATATTATCACAATTTATCGATTTTCTTAAAAAAAATTGAAACTTGCATTAACGGACTGTTGGTTCTAATGTTGCGGAGGTATTTAATACGTGGATGGACGGTGATAGGGGTTGCATTAAGCTGTAGAACAAAGAATCACTAAAGCTGTTCTACATGAAGTAACTACTTGACAGGTGCCGTTTCAAAACATTTTGACAGTAAAATTCATACTATCCGACGCTGTTACAAATAAGAACGGCTAGCCTACCTCTATATTTTGTATAAACTAGCCTACCATATTTAGGGAGGGGAGGTGTTAGGAGACAAGAGGAGGATCTTGGGGATTATCCCTCCACTATACCATACAGAGCCGCCACGAAATTACCCCTTCCATATTGTGCAGGGAATCATTTGCGTGCGTTGCTAGACATTTATGCTGGGGCAGAGACCAAAATCTTTCGACATGAAGGTTACTATTTTCAAATGTACATTTTGCTAATTATATACATACGTAACATTGTAAGGATCATCGATTTTACTTTGTATGCGTTTGATGTTTCTCAAAACTTAAGTGCTGTTTTAGGTCAGAGCAGGTGGAGATAACCTCTTCTCTTTTGGTCAGCACCTAACCTGCATACAACTTGTAGCTAATTTTGCAATATTTTAGGGTACAATGAACGTTTTAAAACAAGTTTATGATTACTGTTCGAGGGTCACGAATAGTAACAGAATGAAATGCTGTTTTGTGAGTATGATGACCATGTGTGTTAGTCGAAAAAAATTCTATTGGCAAACGATTTTTAACGGAGGCTGCATTCTGACATTATCTGGCCAAAGAAGTCGTTTCAGCGAGAGTGCCAAAGGCGGGAAGGCCAAAACGTGGTGTCCTCCTTCCCAGGGTCCTACTTCAAATATTTCTTAGAGAGCTTTAACGGCTGTTCTGGACCATTTCCAGAAAAATATTGTGTCCTCCAAGTGCCATTTAAAACTTTAAAGAGTAGTTTGGACGGAGGCGATTGCAGGTTAGGTGCTGATCAAGAACCTTCATTACAAGGGGGGTTGGGGTTGCTGTGGGTTTCCAAGCAATAATTGCATTCAAGTTGCCTAACAGAAAGTAATAAATGCACTCACTTTGCCTCACATTAAACGTTAATGTGACACCTATTCCCATGAGTGTCCGCCTAATTATTTTATTAATCGCATATACATATATATATATATATATATACCGTTAGGCTTTTGAATTATTATGCAAGGACCACTGCGTACTGCATGACCAACGGCGACTATGAGCTGAAAGAAATTTCAACGTGGCAAAACGTTTCAACCCAGACTTTGGAAGCTTTGTGGGAGAATCGCCCTCCCCCCTCCTCTTGCAACACCCCGGTGGTAATGCGTTCGGAAGCAATTGATGTGTAAAATAATAGGAATATACTTTCAAAGAATAATGAAGTTCACACTACTTTTATCTACAGTATGCACAGACCTATCTAGAACTTACTTCAAAGGTGAAATATGGACGCGGAGCTTTCACACCAAGGACTTGTACAGTCAGAAGGTTGGATTTGGAGGGGTAACATACCACACAGTTTGAAAATTCCCTGAATTCTCATAGCAACACATAAAAGTTTGGAAGCCAATTGGACATTTAGAAACAGGAAATATTCATTCTTCCTTCAAAGACCTATAATTAGAAAATGAACAATTGTAATTTGTCTTGGAACTTCCAGTGTGTCTCTCCACTCACTGGATCTGCCAGGGCCCAGTCTTCAAAAACATACTTATTGAACAATCTTTGATTTCGTAAAAAGTACAGTAATAGTTTACCTGCAAAACCTACCTGCAACATGGGGTGTGGCCATACTCGTACCACTGATGGTATTTTCAGCAACTGTGCTACCGATCCATGCGCTGGTTATCGACACACCAGGCGCAAATATATCCACACATACGCCGTAATTGGAAAAGTACGCACGAACATCTTCGTTGTCGGTAGCTCCGACAGTTATGGCCTACCAAAAGTCGGGAAGAACTTTATATCACATGAGTCTTTACCTACCACAGAACAAACTGTGTTTGAAATTCCCAGCACTGCATCTTCAATGATGGTTTTGGAAGCAATTGTGACTCGGGGGCTCGGGGATAATAGAATAACTTGGCGCTCTTTCCCAGCAATGGGCAAGGGGAAGAGAAACGAAGTTCTGATTTTTTTTTTCTTGCTGAAAACGGCCAAGTGGCTTTGTCGAAATATATGAGCAGAACGAGTGTGCTATCCACTCAAATTCATATTAAAGTTACACGTTTCATTTATGTTTTTAAAGTGTTGACAAACTGCATGATAGGCTATTAGGAAAGCCTCTCCCTGTGAAGTTTCCTTGATTTACAGAAGAGTCATACACATAATGCTGTCTACTGGTGTGTTTTCGCATGTCAGGATGGTGAAGTTGGTGTCTTGTCATCGCACTCTATGCTGCCAAGACCTATTATCTACGTCTTTCGTGATGTTTCTGTTTCAGCGAATTAAATCAAAGGAAGAGGTACAAAATTTTATTTAGACCTTCTTGCTTTTTACCATATTTTGTAAGTAAATAGAAACATAATTTGGTATTCTATCTCAAACTACCTGTCCGAATAAAACTCTTACACTGGTAAAAATGCATCCCGATTTTAATTTCACTACGAGGAGGATCGCGTGGACATCCAAAAGTGTTTTGACATATGCCTATGGGTACGTACATACTCTATCTGCTGGCTTAAAGGGAATGTCAGCAACTCAAAGAGAGAGAGAAAGTGACAATTGCAGAATACCGATTACGGTGTTAATTGTGGGCCTATGCTGTAAAGGTTCTTTAAAATGGTGACTCACATCTGAAACTCGAGCAGGCGAGTAGTTGCATGCATTATCGTCATCGTTGCCCGCCGCCACGGCCACTTGTATTCCATTGGTTATCAGATTTTGTACAGCAGCGTCCATGGAAATTGAAGCCGAACCTCCGAGGGACATTGACGCTATCGCTGGGCTGATAGCATTAGAAGCAGTCCAGTCACAAGCTAGACATTAAGATGAAAACATATTTATAGGGCTACCAGAAAACAGGATTCTTGTCCTGCAACTGAAAGCGAATCTCCTCTTTTCGTCAGTACTGGTCAGTACTGTCCGTCTCAGAACAGTTACGGTAAGTAAACTAAAGAACTCCAGAAGTTTTAAGCAATCGTTTACCCATATAGTTCTGTGGCAACTGCATTTATTTTGTGTTGTTGCTCAAGAAAAGGATAATTTCTACATTATTTTTGTGTAATTTTACTTTTTTGCACAAGAATATGCGTAAGTTATGCAGTAAATATTTTTAAAATTTTTACCTTAAAGTTTTGGAGTATTTGGAGTATTTTACTCAATAAAATTGAATCGCATTTTTTGTGTGTATTATAAAAATGCACTTGCAGCAATCACATATGACATCATAGCCTCACATTAATGAGCGGTCTTTTGTTTTTCTTTAAACTTTACAACCAGTTTTCTCCTCAACAATCCCGTGATTGCATGAGAGGCATGGGCAAATTACAAACTTTACATTCCCCATTAACTTTAAGGTCAATACAACAGGCTGAAAAACAAACAAACAAACAAACAGGAAACAAAGCATTTCTTATCAATGTGATGAGGTGATATAACCCCTGCTTGCTTCAAGCTCACTTTGGGTCACAAATTAGTAACTTTGTTTGCTAATATCTCGAGTAATACATATCTGATCTGAATGGAAGTTTCACCAAATTGCATAGATTTGGTTGCTTTTTCACATATGGAAATTAAATTTTTGCCTCCTTTAATACTTCAAGAGCCGAGTTGCGCACTGATAGTGTTCTTTTCAATCTCAATCATAAAGTTGCCAAGCGCGCGAAGCGCGAAAATTTTCCCAGGTCACTTTGCTTTCAGACGCTTTGCCTTCAATAATGCTTTACGACATTATGCAAAAGTTCAATGAGAACAACATCCCCAAAACCCTTTGAGTGAATGACTGTGTGAACGGTTGATGCCATTGGTAAACTCTACAGCGGAATACTAATCGAAAATGATTAACTAAATGTTTGATTCCAGTGTGACGTCGACAAAAAAATCTTCAAGCTGTTTGAGACTGGGGGCTGAACCTTGTTTCGGATAGCCACCCTGGGGAAAGGGTCTAAGGGGAGGGGGTGTCCCCTCCCCTTTGGAAAATATTTGGATTTTTGAGGGACCTTAGATGCAATTTGGACAAATTTTAAGGGTAACTTACTGCACTTTTTTGACATGTTTTGGAAAATTTTTGAATTTTTGAGGGACCTTAGAGGCAATTTGGTGTCATTTTGGATGAATTTTAAGGTAAATTCCTGCAAGTATTTGACATGTCTTGAAACTTTTTTGGCTTTTGAGGGACCTTAAATGCAATTTTGTGCATCATTTTGGACATATTTTAATGTTGTAAATTACTGCACATTTTTGACATAACTTGGAAAAGTTTTGGATATTTGAGGGACCTCAGATGAAAATTTGGTGCATCACTTTTGGACTAATTTTAAGGTAAATTACTGCAAATATTTTACATTTTCAATAGAAAAGACAAATAAGGGGTTTTTGCCCTTGGAAAGTTGGGGGCTGAAGTTTACTTCACCCCCTACAAATTTCGCTGGGGGCTGGAGCCCCCAGCCCCCCGCTTCCTACTCTCTTGCCTGGATGTGATTACATCACCTACTTCAACCGAACCACCGGAAGTTCACAGTATATCCTCATTTATTCCTCATTTTAAGAGGATAATAAAGAGAACCTGGTCACTGGGCGTATATCTTCCTACAGTGATGTTAGACCGTTTAAAGTGAACATATTGGTCATAGTATTATATTAGTAGGCCGAGAGGGTTTAAATGAAACATCCGTGGAACTCTTCATTACAGACTTGAAAAACAAAAAATAGGAATTTTGAACCAACCATCTATTTCAGTAAGCAAACTTCCTGCATTTTACGATAATAGAGAGTTTCCTACACCAGCTATAAAAGAACTTTTAGGCTGTATTCGACGCCCTTGACTATTCCGGAACAAGTCAAACACGAACCCTACAGTGCAGGGTACAGTTACCATGGATACACGGAATGTACACTATCATCATGACATCGTATAGTCAAACTTCGTAGCACATGATTTTCAGATACCTCACGAAGAGTAGGCCTTCATGCATGATACTCATATACATCCTGTCACATAAAGTACACCAGCGGTATACGAAAGTGACAATACTATTCAGCTTATGTACAGTATTTGGTCTACTAACGTCACTGTAGATATGTACCTCCTACATTGGCACCGTACCGTTTCATACTTTCACTATTATCTTCATTTATTTTTCATAAATGAGCCCACAAGTCTGTTGTTAGGTCATCTGCTCCTGCTGGTTACATGTTCTGCTTAAAGGGAAAATGCAGTCCCTTCAATTTCGAAGTAGTGTACCCTGGTACACTAGTTCAGGAATGGCTCCTATCAATCATGATGTGACAATATTTTTATTACTGATTTCCTAAATTTATGCAGAATAACTCATTGTTTTACCCTCAATATTCAATGATTTTGCACAGGAACATTATGAAAATACTTCTGAGAGAAAAAAGAGATCTGTAAGATTTAGCAAATTTTTGAAAATAAACTTGGGGACTACCCTTTAAGTTGTTGTCATTTGAAATTTTCCTAGCATGTCTTCCTTGAGAAGACATCTCCGCTATCTTGGTCGCTGCACCATCAACCGAGGTGGTGTGAGATTTGGGTGCCAGAACAGTTCGCGAACGTGTTCTTTCGTGATCGACTCGTACGAGAACACTGTTCTCTGTTCCAGAACAGAATGTCAAATACAGCCTTAAGGTACCATCCCTTTTTACTTTTTAACGTAAAGCCTCAACTGTATTCATTATGTCACAAATTTAAAATGACGGTATCGCTAGGCAAATAACTTTCAAACATCAGTTTCGGGTTCAAGTTGGTAAACGAAATGTCTATATGCTCTCGTTCAAGATGTTTACCAGAGTTGCAATTTGGGAGGAAAGTCAATAACTATGTAAGCAGTCACAATTTGCATAACGGAGGGGGCTCGCCTACCTTGCAAGAGAGAGGGGAAGCAACCCGGAGCCCTGGCAACAGTGATGGGTTACCGGAAAAAAGGCGACGCCAAATTTTTGGCCCACAGAGTGCACCGAAACTTTTCGGTTTTAATCGAGAAAACTATTTTCGAAGGAAATTTTTGGCTCTTAATTGAAGAGTGTGCCATGCTTGAGAACAAATCAAGTCAACTGTTGTCGCGACACCATCGGGGATTGCACACTTTACCATACCCAGTAAGTCTCCTCGATAAGGGGCCAACCTTCACCGACAGGAAGAATGGTCTCCTGACCCCGCCTGACGCCTACCCTTGTATCTGAAGACTGACACACACACAATATATATATATATATATAATAAATTTAAAGTGCATAATATAATTTTTCTCAAAGGATGATCTCAAACACAGGTAGTCAAGTATTCTTAGGTATTAAAACATTTATACCTGCAATGATGTCAGAGGTAAGTGCCGACCCTTGGCAGTTTAGACACCTCACTCCATACACTTCTGCATTCTTAGCTACACCGTACGTCGCTCCCGCAACAGTTCCAGCACAGTGTGTACCGTGACCATGGCAATCAACTCCCTAAAGCGTTAAAACACGATATTGAAAATAACATTTTAGTTAATAAGCAAGGTATGAGAATGTAAAAAGTAAATATATATATATATAGGATATTATATAACACCTAATTAATTCTTCTACATCTGATTGGAGGATTGGTCGTCACATGCCATGGGTAATTCGGTACTAACCCAAACAAGGCACGGTCGTGGGTTAGCATATACTAACCTACGGTAGTGACGTCAGCCATGGGGGTACTTACAACCAAATTTTGACCAAAATCTATGATTTAGGAAGTTAGGTGTTATATAAAACAAATAATGAATGTTTTCCATTCGTGCGATAGTATGAATAATTTCATTCCTTGAAAGATTGAACGTTCTATTGAACTCGGCTTCGCCTCCGTCGTTGAATAGATCATTCAATCTTTCAACTCATGAAATTATTCATATTATCGCACTCATAAACATTTATTATTTGTATAATAATAACATATAACCTAATAGGTCTATCCACGTAAACTGGTAAATGTGAATAAGCAACTTCAATTGCATTGGAGTATTTTCATTCTTATGAGATGGATTTCTTTTATTTATTCAAGTACTAGAGTACACCAATCATACATTCCTTGCAGCTAGGATTCTAAAGTGTCGTTAAAATGTTTGCCTTCATACTGAAGATAATGCAGTAAACCACGTTTACTGTATTCATTTCAGTATGAACACACAATTTTTCTTCATTCATTCCAGCACTGTAACCTTTCTATTTTTTATTCAAGTGTAAATCTATAGCATTTCGTCATCCGTTGTATCATGAGTGAAAAGCTCCATTTGCAGTAGGCCTATACTCATTTGATTATGAATGTAACAATTAGGCTACTAAGGAGTCTCAAGCTACGTTCCCAGGAAGAACCATTCATGTCAAAAAATAAAAAAGTGTTAATAATAGGACAGGAATATATATATATATATATATGTGTGTGTGTGTGTGTGTGTGTGTGTTTGTCAGATATCTTTCACCCTACTGGCATTAACGTATAGAAACTAGTCAAGCAGACCTAAGTAGCTTTCTTTTTTGTTGTGTTCTGTTTTTCTTTTGTTAACTTGATTCCAACGGCCTCTTCCAACCGGTTGATGGAGCACAGTTTGTAGTAGGTCTAATGTTCATATCATTATTAAAATAAAACGTGTCTTACGTCGCCACCCAGGCTGTCATAAGCGATGTGAGCTCGATCCTGAAAATCGTTATGGCTTTCATTGATTCCGGTATCTAAGACGTAGACATTGGCACCTCCACCATCTCCTGATGAAATGATGAAAATGGAATAAACATACACCTCGAGGTTTACACTTTAGCAATACAGACGGGGCATGCAAAAGGCGCCAATTGAATTAGGGGGGGGGGGGTACTGGTTGACATTCAAAGCGCAAAATGAATGAAAATGTAAGGGTGAGAGAGTACTGAGTCTGCAACCCTCGAAAAGTAGGGAGTCGTGTTACCTTGTCCCTTATTTGAAACCATGTACGGCACAAATCAGGTAACACAGACTCCTTTCTTTTTTCATCGCATAATTGTATTGCTAATGTGAGTATATTTCCTGATTTAAAGCTGAGAGGGAAAGAGCAGTCGCCCAAATTTAATGGGAATCATCAGCTAAATCCTACAAATTTCTTCCTATTTCCTTTGCAAATATCTTTCATGTTTATCCAGACTTGAGTAATGTAAGTAATTATTCTGCATGAAATGAACAAATCATCATCAAAACTAACGTTACATGACTTGAAGAAAATCACTCGTTAACCCAAAGTATGATTTTTAGTGTGTGGGTATCAAAAAACTCTCTTGGGGTTATTGCTCTTTGATTGAAATCAAAGTTTGAAAATTCAAAAAATGCAAAATGGCTCACATTCCAAGGAATGCGAAGAGAGTGTTTGAATTACACATTATAGCCTTTTATGCCCACCAGGATATGGCCTTAATTAAGCAATAAAATAGGTTTATGTCAGCACAAGAATGAACTTTACAAAGTTATGGGAGGAGCTAAAAGTCGCTTAGTTGGGAGAATTGGAAAGGTCTGGGATGACAAGAATTGCCCTTTAAAAATATATGATTTAGGGCAACGTGGAACACTAATTCAAATTGGGGTGACGGCATTTGACCTTAAAGGACACGAGCAATGTTGATTTAGGAAGGTGATATAAGATGGAGATCCATCGAAAAATTTAATTTATGGTTACCCAATTAAGTTGACCTCAGAGTGAGGACTAAGTCCCTTAATTAGACATTATTGAACTGGATTCCTCTATCTAATTTCTAGGCAACCTCATTCATACCTACAGCGACCCCAACAAAAGGATTATTTGAATCAAGGCTTTAATGTCTATACTTGCTGCCAACAGTCAAGTACGAAACACTGTCCTGACATTCAAAACGATTCTTTATTGCCAAGGAACCCTTATGATGCTGGCAATAAACCAATACTAACGATTTATGCAAATAAGCAGAAGGATAAGGCTAATCTTCGCTTTCGAATTTTGACTAAGTTCCGCATTTCCTCAGATCATTTTAATTAAAGGTACACCCATACTGAGCAAGCTGTATGGAACTAAATAAGTATGTATAAGTACTGCAGAAACGCGCTGAAACCCTAAAATTAATTTACAGCTTGGGCGACTAGCAATCTGCTCTTTAAGATGTAGCAGACGAGGTGTTCCACCTGTGTTTAGCCTTAGATCCTTACCCCCCTTTTTAAACCTATTGAACCATCAAGAACAACACACTAAGAGATTGCTGTCGGCAACTAGTAGGGTTCAAAGAAAGAGTTTTCGATGGATCTCTATCTAATATCACCTCCCTGGATTATTGGATTTAATTTTCAAAGTCGTTGAAGTTGGATTAACGTTTAGTATACTGAGTACATGGGGAGTTATTGGGGAGTTCATATTTTCAAGCCCAGCTGGGTTTTTCGTGTACCTCCCTTCACCTCATACATGTATGTCTCTTTTCCATTCATCATGTATTTTTGTATGTATGCGTGAAGTGATAAATCCAATAAACGAAACGAAACATGTCGCCATCTTCAACAGTTCAAACATTGCCACAATATCACTATGAGTGTTAGGCTACATTTATAAGGAGTTTCAAATGAAAATATAGGGACGCAATTCACTGTTATGTAATCTTGTGCCGATATTGTTTCTTGCCGATTGGGGTGCAAACGTCATCCAGAGGGAGGGCTTTCTGATCAACACGATCCAAACCCCACGAAGCGCAACCAGCAATAGTGACAATGCCGTCCTCTTCCACGTACTCCACGTCATCCAGTCCTCGAATCTGTAGTAACATGAGCCACCGATACACACAAATATACAAGTTGATTTTACATACAAACTGAGGACCTAATTATTATCTCCCTTGTGTTTGCTTCCTTTACCCTAACTTTAACAATATAGGCTGTCCATTGTTAAACTTCAGAGGTTGACAGTACAGATAGCTAGCTAGTTCATAGCACGACTGTTGGAGGTTAGAAGTAGTACTTACTTCCATACTCCAAGTTTCCAGGCCCACGATTGTATGTGAATGACTTAATCATCATTGACGTGTTTTGCGAACTTGTCAAGTGCAAAGGATTGATGGCGCTATAACATTTTTGAATGTCTGAAGGAGAACAGAATACATTTAAAAACGCGACAGCGCCCTCGTTCTGCCGCAAGCTACCCCACCTTTAAGAAAGCTATTTAATTTTCTTCGGAGGACCTGAAATCCATTGTTTAGGTCCTCAGCCTTACCTAAAAACTAACTCACGTAATCACACACATACGAATACATAACATCATGAACACTAAACTCAGGGAGGAAAGACCATAAACCCAGATGCCTTCGTGGAACACGCTTGCTCCTCCAAAAAGAGATAGTTTAATGCAACATTGGCATCAACCGGGCGTGGTGCCGGGGTTTGCCTAACAGAGGGGACAGCAACCCGAGTTCCCAAAAAAGGTCACGGGTAAAGCTGGAAGAATGGCTTTAGCAAAATTTCGGTGCTAGAAGATGACCAAAAATTTGATCTTGCATTGAAGGAAAAATTATATACTTTCTTAGTACGGTTAGCCTGCTCAGTATCATTATCATTCAGTGCAAGAATCTTCACCTTTAAGGGACATAGTAGGCTAAATGTTATGAATGTGTAGTTTAGTAACATAATATTGAATAAACGTAGGCTATATTCCACATCTTACTTCTTTTCAAACAGTCTTCCAATTATCCTTGGTTAACTTAGAACATTAACACAACATTTATTTCTAAACATAATGAGTTATTTGGAATCGAACTTACCTACAAGCAATTACGTAAACATATTGATTACGGTAAGGAAAGCAAAATGCTTAAATTTTTAGATATGAGAATTCACATGAAATATCATTCGATTAAGTAGTTGAAGCTTTTCTTGTCTTACCGTCATCAAAAGCTCATCCGAAAGACGGGCTGCAAATCCATTGAAAACATTCGTGAAAATTTGAGAAACGCGGACCCGTTTATCAACGTTTTCGCTGAAACGGACCAGATCCAGAACAGAATTTAAGTCGGCATCATCCTATCGGAAATGGATTTGAGATAATTATTTTATTAGTAAGATCGTGTTGCTTCTTCTAATGAACAAAGAACCCTGGCAGTGTGACTTGAAAAGATGAGGTGGTAAGCCACAGGCATTTACAACAACCGCAAAAAAAAAAAAAAAATAAAATAAAATACAATATAGGTTTAATTGGTAAATGTACGGGAGCGTATTGTTGTCACGTAAGAATTTTTTTCAAACTTTTCGTACCCTCGAAAAAACTTTTGGAACGTTCTAAAATCTTTTCTCAAGGTTCGAAAAAACTTTTTCGAACGTACGAAAAGTTTTTTGGAACGTACGAAAAGTTTAAAAAAATTCTTACGTGACAACAATACGCTTCCGTATAAATGAGACATGTAGGCCTTAATTTTATATTTGACTTGCACCGCGCTTAAATTGTTGCTATCTCTCTTGCGTTAAACATTTTGAACTAAATTTCTTTACCTCTCAACTTGCGAGATCTCGCAATGGTGAACCTAAACTGTGAAGACCATATGCCTATGACGTCACAGAACAAACTGCGCCCTCAGTTTAACCATATTAGCCACATTAACCACATTATAAGCTCCAACGACACAATGTAGACAGTGTCAGCTACGTGCGCTTACACATCTGCACACGGTCCGTTTTTCCAAAGAGGTGCTTCGCATGAAGTCATAATGGGCTTGATGTTACTTTTACAAAAATTTTGGAAATTAAACTTCGCAAGAATTACTAAACTGGGGGCATGTGCACATGAGTGCACAGAGAATCGGTGAAAGCGTAAAATGGAGTTTCTTCCTTCTTTTAAAAGAATATTTACTGAACTAAACTACTGACAATCAATCGATCGTACTAGTGTGTGTACTTGTCGGCCTGCGTATAGGCTACGTTGGGTTTATTATAAACTTTGGGCCATCACTTTGGTAAATTCTATCGTACTAGTTGTTCACCGATATATGAAGAGGGAACTACGCGATTTAGTACGTGGACTCCAGAGTCAACTCTTTCTTCTGAAGAATTTCAGAAACCCATCTAGCTGTCTAGCTCCACCGTTGTACATTTGTTGGAAAAAACTGTTGGACCTGTTGTTTTCTTTGAAGATTATGCATCAATGTTTCGCTATCATCAAAGGGAACTTTTTTTTTAATGGATCGTAACTTTTAATGCTTTGACCAATACTTTTTGTACATAGGTTACATGTTGCGTGATAAGGTTGACGTCTAATACGGCCGATTTTGTTGTTATCACATGTATTTGTGACGTCAGTAAACAGTTGATGAAGAACCTCCAGCGTAGCCTACGTGCACCAAACATGTAGCTTACCTAGACAGCGTCATTGTTTGTCCTCTGACATGAAGTCGCGTGAAGTTAACATTTTTCTATTATGTTTCCCCATCTAGTTAGATGGGATTTTACGACACAACAACACGATTGTGTTATATAGTTCCCCATCTAATCAGTTGTATAACTTACTATTCTTTGTAAAGGGATAATCAATTGCTTGTTGTGGACTGAGCCATCCCCCAAAGTGGTCTTGCTCAAGACCATTGTATACTTACTAACTCAATGCAAAGTTAGTTACTCAATGCCTAGTTAATTAGGAACTGCTGTGTACACGCCCTTTACTAACTCCATAACTTTTAAAGGGGCTTATTGAGTTGATTCACAAAATTCATGGATTTTTTTCACAACTGTTGAGATTCACTCACCTCTTGAGGGTAAATGATCAATCTGAGAGATTCTGTCCATCTGACTCACAACTAAAATGGCAATGCTAGGGTAATTAATGATTACAATCATTTATAACAAATTCGTGACCAGACACTTTTTACCATTATGTAGCAATCATATGCAATCCCTTTCCACAAAAACTACAGTTTCTCACGTTTTTAGTACCCACAGGAAGTAAAACATGAGTAATGAGGCTAATTAGAAGCATTGTCATGCAATCGTTACCTTCAAACTCGTCAGAAAAATAGCAGATGTCAACTCAATGAGCCGCTTTAAGTCTAATTCTAGTTACATACATTCCAGTTGACATGCGCCCTCAGTTTGTCTGAACGTAATATGAGTACACAATTTACTAACGTCATGGACAAGACTGTTCCCAAAGTCGCAATTGGAAGCGGCAGGTGGCCTTTATAAAATTACTAAACGTGAATAAATTTTCCGAGAAAGTATTTGGTAAGAATACAAACGATCATCTGACAGGTACACTGTAAAAAAATCCATACATGGGCCGAGGAACCCGTTTTAATGGTCATTATGAGATCCACGGGACACAGTCCTTATCGGAGGTGATGGAAAATTCCCCACTGTGGCTCATGGGTTCCTAAATGGCGGTCTGCGAGGTGTTCCATTTCGGGCCCGCCGAGTAAAATGAGATGAAAAATATTTAGGGTTGAGAAAAGCCGCCAACAGTTAAGATAGCCATCTCTTTGGATTTATGTGAGTGTAGACAAAAGGATGACCTTTTCAATGTAAGCTGATTGAAGTAATAGGCAGGTTTCACTCGTGCAGAAGTCAACTAATGAAACCACCCTTTGGAGGACAATACAAAATGTTTGGGTCAAAAGTGTGACACTGGAGGGAAGGTGTCTCACTTTGCCATCTTGGCCATACCAGGAAGGTGTTAAGAAGGATTATCTAACATTCTATAGAATCTTTAAAACAATATTCGGTTCCGTTGGTAATCTTGCTTTTCTCCTAAAATGTTCATCATCATGGGCCACTCTAAGATATTCGATTTCGTTGGGTTGGGGGCTCCCCAGCAATATCAGTGATCCACTCCGGATAGTAAAGGAGTATGGGAAAAAAAATGGATTTTGGTCATGTCCGATATAACTTAAGTTTTCAACAGGCACAAGCTACCCTTGATATGAAAGCTCATGAGTAAGCCTTTCACAATAATTTCACATTTGTGTACCGTGATAGTGGAGAAGTTTGAGAAAGGAGAACTTGTACAATAAGTTGTTGGTTCCTGTTTATTAAACTACTTTCAAAATGCCATTTTACTTCGGGGAAAGAACGATAAATTACAAAAAGGTACCTGAAATACCTTCAATTTTCTTTATTTTTGCTTGATGAGAACTTCAATGCCTTTCCTATCACATTCACATCATAAATTGAACACATCATTTTTAGCAACATGGTCTATGCTGTCCCCTAAATTTTTCCAAGATGTTAAATTCGGAGGGTACCGTATTATCCTTCGCGGCATTCCCCTTGGATTAGTGATGTGCTACCCTCAAATTTGATGGTTATTTCATTTAACATGAAAGTTCACACACGTAGGGCTCATATTAGTTCAGCTTAAAGACGGGCCCGTAGCCAGCTTCACATTTTTAGGGGGCAAGTGTTGTGATTGGGGGCATAAAAGATTCCGTTACGTTAATTATTACGCAGTTTGAATTTTCATCTGGGTGCAGAAATATTTTTTGGGGGCATTGCCCCGAAATGCCCCCGTGACTACGGGCCCGCTTAAAGAATAGGCATGCATGTAGTACTCGACTTTCGCGACCACCAGAGGTTAATGCTTTAGTGATTTAACCAAGCAACGTTTTCTTTGCCACCCTTCTGTGAAATCTTTTTGAGAAGTTAAGATTTTTCTCTCGTAAAACCCCAACATAAAATGATTGTTTTGTAACACCTTACAACTAACGTTTCCGGCAGTTTGGAAGGTATTTTTGACTTCTTTGAGTACTCTACGCGTAAACTGATGGTAGCCCCCTATTAGACAGTGTCACGTTTTGTCATACTTTATCATAAACCAGAATTTTGCCCGTTGCAGAAGTTGAATACTACTCTTAATCCGCCTCACCGGTACCAGTAGTCGAGTGACCCAGTTAACCTACGTTCTATCTTGAAATTATCACGAAATACTTACTTGACAATTGAAGTAGAAATTTCGCAATAGTCTAATAGTATGTACTACTCCATAAATAGAATATGACATTTGTAAGATCGAAGGGATGATTTCACCCAAATTTAGAATTAAGCTTTATATAGGCACTATACCGTAAAAATCTCGCTTAAAATGCTATTACTGATTGACGGCCATGCCGTGCTTTGCAAAGTTGTGAGGCACTCGCCCCCGTATCTCCATAGCAAAACGCTTATGTTTACCACGAGACCAAGATCACATTAACTTCGACATATTAAATGTGAAGTTTGAAACTTCCGTCGGTATTTCGTCGTAATCATTGTCTCAATAATTCTCATCATAGTTACGTCATTGAAGAATTTTCACAAAACTTACGTTTTAAGTAGACGCCGGTAATTTGCCAGAATTCAGAGAAATGTTTAGGGCTTGAACAATGTTTTGGGCAGGCAAGGCATTTAAATCGTAGGAAAACAAGAAATATATTTACACTTTTTGTCAGTCGCTTAACAACTGAAAACCTCGATTAACGCATAGCCTTATCCAAAACAAACCTTATATTAATTAAGCGTCAAGGCATGTCTTAAAAAGGGCATTTGTGTCCGGATCACTTGGATATGAAACGAACAGGTGTTTTTTTAGGGCCGGTGTTTCGTGAGCATTGGCGTAACAATATCATCAAAAACCTTTCAAGTTACATACTTGAAAGATGTTATTATTTTAAAGAAGGTATGCTATAATCTGATAGATTTGTTTGTTTCTTCTTTCTAACACCCCTGGTCAATCTGGATGTATATTTAACAAGGGTATACTGAGGAAGTTGGGAGTTTGCGTCTTCGAGACACATCTAGAATTTAAGATTTTATCCCCCATCACATGGCTTTAACTAAGACCATGCTTGCAACACCTCTTATCATGTATAATCCTCCCCTCCCACCCACATGCTAACGGCGTAATCGAATTGACGAGCCGTCAGTCAGTCATATGTAGGCTAGATGGGGACGGTGGTGGAGGTAATAAGGTCGGATGGCATGAACTTACGGAGGTTGAGGGGACCTCCGCCCTTTGGTGGAAATATATAGATCCAATCATTTATCTCATATTTACCTGTTGCAATTTTGAGGGTTGGATTTCTCAATCATGTTGTCTCAAAATAAAGCATATGTAGATACAACTTGGTAGATGTCGCTCACCGCAATCTAGGAGAACGTGTTGGCAAAAATATTCTTGGTACACTGCGCGCCAAATGATGGTGACGCTCCAGTTAGATTATGTTACGTTTGGATCACTCTCTGTCCACCAACACACTTTTTTCAAGGTGGATGTGAGCCACTGGTGGCATGAACTTATTTTTTATTAGCTATAACGGGTCCGAGTTTGAGGATGTAATCAAATAATGGTAAAATAATGTACTAACAATTAAAATCCTCTGGTGTAGAGCTTCCAGTCGAAGGAGCACAAATTTGAATTATTCAGTACTACGGTGTACACAAACAAAATGAAACACCGTATTTTTTCCAATACGCCATAAAAGAAACATATCTTTTTAAAGGATTCCTCAAAGAGGTACTCGTTTAAGTCTTGAAACCCCTCTATCATGCTACGAAGCTAGATCACATGGACCTTTTTTTACGGAAAGGAAAAATACGGAAGCATAGATATGCAGCAGGGCTGTAACGTCCGTGTCTGGACTCAAACTCGTTTTCGGACTCCAGTCCGTTTTTCGTCGGACTCGGAATTGGCCCGGAATATTTGGGAGGTTCCGGAATCGGAATTGGCTGGAATGGGCTGCAGATGTACTCGGACTCGAAACCAATTCCAGCCGAGTCCGCAAAAATGAAATTTTCATAAGTGTTGCGTAATGCTATATTGGTACTAATGCACAGCTCAACGTATGAATGATCAGACACGGTCAACTAAATTACAGGTTGAACCAGCGTATGAATTGAACTTTATAAAATGCCCGTTTTAATTGAGTGTAATTGCAAAATAATGCAAAAAGCATTTGTACACGATGCTACATTGTCAAATGACCGAACTCGGAATTGGCCATGGATTGGGTGACCTGGAATCGGAATTGGCTGTAAATATGAGGGTACTGGACTCGGGACTGGCCCAGAATGGTGACCACTGGACTCAGAATTGGCCCGGAATTGGGTTATGTGGACTCGGGTACAGCAGTGATAGTCTGTATCTGGCCCGGGTATTGCAACTTTGAATAGTGTACCACTGACGTCTATATAGGTTATACTTACATTTAGCTTCACAATGTAGCTTCCAGAGCCTCCGTCCTTCGTTTTGTAAATGGGGGCAAGCGACGCTGCGGTCCCAAGCAACAGGAAAAATATAAGAAATTTCATCATTATGCCTGTACGTATTTGAAAGACGAAACATAAAGCAAGGGTCATAAAGTCATAGGTTGGGCTCTCACAATGAGAATTTTAATAGTTCCCTGAATTAAAGTAATTACAGATTTTATTGAGAAAATCTATAGAAAAAAGGAGTTTAGTGCAATTTAGGGTGAAAATGATACCAGAGATTCATTGGATACGTTGGTCAGTTTAAACTTTTATCCGCTGGTTGATAGACTAAGTCTTTCAACCGAAAGCGCGGCATCATTCATTGATTGATGAGATTTTTACAAATTCATACCTTTTTTAAGAGTCTGTGCCTGTCAAGTCAAAACAATAGAAATCAAAATTTTGTTGGTCATTTGGCAAAAC
>WURT03648426.1:0-12183 GCA_009936505.3 Holothuria glaberrima | reverse complement strand
ATCTCCAAAAATCTTTTGATTCTTGGATCGATAGTGGGGTTTGTGTGTGCGTGTTGTTTTTAACATTGTGTAAAACGAATAAGCCAGTTCAGAGTTATTACCTCGACGATTTAGTGATAGAATTTTATAGAATATAACTGACAATATATGTTAACTTTGTTTTAATAATCTTGGAAGTTTTGCAGTACATTCCAGCGAAGGAAAATGGCTTGTTAGAATACCAGGATTACACGGCTTTTTTCAACGCCACAATTAAACAGGAAGTCTTCCAGTTCGACGAAGACATGGAATATAAGGTACAGGTGAATATACTTAATGACTGTGACGTCGAGATGACGGAGATGATGGTTTTAAACATCAGTGACGTCAGTATAGGACAAGCCGATCCTGGAAATTACAACCTCACGATAATAGTCGAAGACAATGACGAAGAAGGCGACTTGAATTGCATGGGTAAGTCTGGCGATTTTTGTTTTGCCCCCATCGTACATTAATTCTCGTGTGCAGGTTTTACAACAGCATGTATAGTCATGTAGTCTTTACAGTCTGGTGCCCTCTAATTAGTGCACACTTAGATTTGCAAGAGAGCACACTGCAAGCACAATGCGGACTTCGCATGCCTCCTCGTAGACTTAAGCGCATATCCCACTGGTCCACAAATCAGCTGTCTGCATTTATTTTGCACGTTGCAATGATACGCGTTTACCTCTTAGAGGGCGCACTTTCAGTTATTTGACATCATATGAATAAAGTCTAACTCACGGATTTTGAACACCAGGCGTTGATGTTACTGTAGAATTGATTCGAAATCGATCATTCCCTTCCATTTCCAATCCATGGCAATAGGTTACATGAATTCGTTTTCAGAGCATTGTACCTACAGTACAACCATATTTAGGTAAGTTTTCTCACATCATGTAGTCCTTTAAAAGTCTTGGACCGGAAGTTCGTCAGAAGGAACTTAGAGGAAATATCGCCACTTGTGTTTCGGTACAGCAAGTAGCAATTTAATAGCCAACGTAAAGGAAAGGTCGCAATGAAACATTTTATAAGAACGAACAAGATGAATGCTCTTAGAAATTATCGTGTTCCCAGAAAGAAAAAAGGATAGGGTAGTAATATGGCATATTGAAATAATAACTTGATGCAATCTCTTCACATCCACTTACAATTAGATATGTACCATCCATGTGTTTACTCATGTCGTTGCAGCATGTTCATGCGGTGGTGTCATGTGGCCGACAGAAGAACCTACCGCTGAACCGGAACCGGAAACTGAACCACTCATGTTTAACTTTGAACTGGACGAGTTTGAGATTTATGAGGGAGAGTGTAGTTTCTACGATATTGATGTCGTGGCAACCAGACCGACAAACGCAACCGTTTGTAAGTAATTTCGTGTTTCAGGGGCGTTATAACTTGTTTCTTACTAACGTGTTAGTCTTGAAAGGCCTCTGGACTTCACTGGAAGCCATACTGCCTTACTGTTGAAAGTTAACAGAGCTAACTTCTATCTTGCTGGCGTGCCACCTAGATAATAAAAGTAACGTGCAATTGCAAAGTATAAGAGGAAAATATATTACAACATGTTTACTCTTCCTGACAGCATCATAGTGTGCTATAGTTTAAGAGTGCCAACCCGCTTTTGTTAGCATGACCAAATTACAGGCTAATCTACCTCATTGAAACAATCTTTAGGTGCGTTCTACTTTCGGAAAGATACTGTGAAGATGAAATTGGACTTGTGTTATAACTGTATACCTTTTTATTCTCGCCTAGAATGAAAAGAGACTCGGGGCTGTAAGCCGGACAGGGTATTGAAGGGGGGCGAGATGGCTTTAGGGGGCATATGTTTCTACAGGAGGGGGTGAAATGTGTAAAACATGTGCTTATGTCATAGTAAATTGAAATTTTTCGGGGATAATAATATATAATAGTAATTGAAATTTATAATGCGCACACATCCGCAAAAAGCGATCATGGCGCATGCAGGGCTCGAAAAAGTACAAAACATGGATGTTTTGGATGCGAAAAAGCTCTTGTAGAAGGCTTCACCCGCTGCCCTCTGCAACCTGACTAGGGGGTGGCGAAGTCCTACCAAATGTTATTTGAAGAGCTCTCGGGCTAAATTTGCCCACTGAAATTTTTTTATTGTATGTGCTGACTTTACTTCTGTGCAACTTTGCAAAGGTTAAATGTAGTGTTAAGGAACAAGCCGGACTAAAACTCAAACTCTTGAACAATGCTGGACTGAGTATTGATATGTTAACGTAAAATATCTGGTAATTCCACCGTTGTCTTTGATCATATGATGTTAAATACCCTTGTCGTATTGTGCACAGAAAAGAGCGTAAAAGTTCCTCGCAATGAAATCATGGAAGTACTATGGCTGTGGTAGCACTTTTAGCCAGAAATGTATGAATCAGCCAAACTGAATTATTATATCATTGTAGGTCCAACTGTGAAAAATAACTAAATGACTTCGATTCTTAAAATGAATATGAGTTGCTGATTAGTTTAAACTTACACTGAGTGACGCCCTCTCTCCTGGTGCAGAAAAACGTATGTCCTTCAACAGTGAGACTGTTTTCTTCTCAGTTATTGGTATCCAGCCATGGGAGCTTGAATACGGTGAAGATTTCACCATCAGCGCCAAGAAACTTGTGTTTGAGAACAATGATCGACAGAACTTTTCATTCAGAGCCTTGCAAGACACTATGGATGAGGATGAAGAAAGCGCCCTAATTAATATCGCATATACTTCCGATGGAATGATTGGCCGTTGGAGCGCCATTTTAGTGCATGTCTTGAACGAAAATGTCACAACTTCCGGTACGTCTTGAAAAAAATACCTTTCTATACCCAAACCATTTCGTTTAATTGGTTTGACCGGTTATGAATCCAATTAAGAGTTCAAAGATCAGTCTTTTATCTTTCATCAGTGCTGATAGATGGCTATAACCAGTGCAATACTTGCGGAAGTTGGCTGCAAATGTTCCTACACTTAGAAAGTAATGTTCCAGTCTTTTATGACCCCCCCTTATCTTCATAGACCCTTCCTCAACGTGCCTCGTAGCCATTTTGTTACGCCAAATGTTAGCCTCTGTAAGAACGTATTGGTGATTTGCTTGGTTCTGTGAGAGCACTGTCACAATTTACTTTATTGATAAATAAGACTCTGCCGTAACCTTGGGTGTAACAGATATTTCTTAGGGATAGGGGTAGGGGTGAGTTGTGCTTGCCCAAGAATAATTAGAATCGAGAGAGGAAACTTGGCCTATTGTTTTTCATTCATCTCCCCAACTTATTGGTTCACCTAAACTCCATTTGTGCTGCAGTCACAAGCCCCCTGGATCGAACGCTTATATCTATATCTGTCAGTCACTGCAATGCATCATAGAGAATTGTAACTGCGATTTAGATAGTTCTATATGACATTTCGTTTTCCTTACATACAACAGGATATCTCAGTTGTATTGATATTTTCACAATACTGTATCCCTATGTTCCTTCCTTTCTTCCTTCAGAAGTTAACAGTCGAAGTGCACGTAGTATCGACCAGCCCTCTCTGACAGAAACACGCTCCGAGGAATTTGGTTCAACCGCCATCACTACTGGTCTGGTTGCTGGCTTAGTATCATCCCTTCTTGTTGTCATGGTCACCACAATCTTATTTGGATTGGCTGTTTTGATGAGAAAGCCAAAACAATCCTCTTAGGGGGACGAAATGTTTCGATGAACTGTGTTTAAGAAGGACAAAGCACATGATATCTTATGTAGAACTTAAAAAATGATACGAATCATGTTAGGCCTTACAAAAATCAGCGTTTACGTCATACGAGATCGAAGCAGTGCAGTTAGTGGGTAGAATACTAGAAAAAAGAGATCGTTCTTTACATTGTACGTTACGATGAAGAAAGTATACAGTAAAAGTTAAAATATTACAAGGAGACAACAATAGTTTCGAAACTTGGGTACTATTTTCCAACATGTGGGAGGATGAGAACATGGGGACAGCCTGAACTTTTTCTTCCTCGTTCGTCAGACCATGGTACTACGTAGCTCCATGCTTTTAGTAAAACAAGGCATGGTAAAATAACTCCGTTTTGCATAGTTCATCTTGTGAACCTCGAACAAAAAATGTTTACGATAGGCTGATTAGCCTACTCGCGCAATGCAGTGTAATGCAATGCGGTTGACACCTAGTACAGGTACCTCGACATGATAAATGTGTACCACTGAGCCGTTACAGCTTCATATATTTATGAAATTGAACATTTTAGTTTGCACTGTCTTAACAACTCAAAAATAAGGCAACGTGAGTGTGACTGAAGCTTTAAACACCTTACGTTCATGGCAGAGATTTTTATCTAACAGTGCAAATGTGTGCGATACCATAACAGCTATCCTACCGAGCTGAGGACAGAGACGTAGAAATGCCACCTTCATATTTAGCATACATATCACTTTCATTAAATAATCTTCCCATATAGATCCAATTATCCATAATATAAGATAATGATAAAATAAAGGTGTTCACCTTTTAACAGCAGGACGCTTTCCTCTCTCGGATAGGCTATAACTGCAGTCACGATCAGTGGCTATAGATGAATTCAAAGGAAAAAATTGACGTTCATTAAAAAAAAACGAGTTGAAAGAGGTTTTGAAGCTACTAAACAAGTTGACTTGGTTAGACGTACAAGCCACTACGCGTGATAAAATAGGGTATTGAGTTTGTATTTCATTGTATTTTGATGATGATAAACCGAGGTACGTAGAAATTCTGCTTGAAGTTCACATACCGGATATTCCCATTATAATTTCTTAACATCTGCAGGACGTCACATAAGACAAATTTTTATGTCCATATCGAAGTTCTTGCTTGAACCCAATTTATGAGTGTAACAAAAGGTTTGAAGAAAGGCAAGGATTCACAAATTGACCAAACCTGTAGGCCTACGCCTGAACATTCGGTTTTCTGTTGGCAAGTTAAGCTAAAATGCTCGGTTTTTGTTCGGTTTATTTAGACTTAGGAAAAATTCAGTCTATTTTTGTAATATATTATTACTACACGTAGCTTTGCTTACTGAAATTCACTTTTTTATGTTCATGAGTTTCATCTTTCCTTTTTATCAAACTTCAGGTCTGATTAATGTGGTAGGAGTAGCTGAAAATTTACTCAGTAAAGTTACAATCAATATCATCTGAGCGAAAAACAAACGAAAACATCATTTTGATCAAGTATGGTGACCAATTTACAATAGTGCCACAAAAATCGGCATTTTGTTCAAATGCACTTAACCAGTCATATTTGGTTAAAAATATCACTCAATCACATCAAACAGATTATTATTACAGAAAAATAAGAAAAAAGTTTTCTTTAAGTTTTAAAAGAGTGACAAAGGAACGCAACTTCATCTTACCAATACCTTCTTCGACAAGTAGCTAACCATTCCGTGTGTTATTACTTGCAGCGTAACAATGTGATTAAGTTAGATTGCATTGATTCTCGTTTCGGTCACAGCTTCTACTGTTTCCGAATTTTACAAACATTCTGCCACAATTGCTTATAACATAAAGCATTACACTACATGAGCAGTGCTTTGCACGAAATGGCATAGTTCCAGAATTTTAAAAAATTCGATTCGGAAAGTGCATATATATATGTGTGTGTGTATATACATATATACATATATACATATATACATATATAAGGCCAAAGTACTACGTAATACGCATTTTTGCCACCTGAAAATGGTTCAAACCCGAAACGTAGTGGACTTTTTCACTATTATAAGTACTTTTTTTACCTATATATAACGTAAAATGTATTGAAAAAGCTTTATATGCAATTTTGTTAAGGTAATTAAATCAAGTTAAGTCTCACCATTGATTTGGTTCAATGTGAAACAGGAAAATTAGCCCACTAAGATAAAGTTTAAAAGTGTACATTATTAAATATAAATAGCAGTTTGTGATTTCTTTAATATCGTCAGTGGTATGAGCAAGTTGTTTGGCAAATTCATTGTTTTATTTATGACATTTGTTGGCACTTTGGCAGTAAATTTATCATCTGTACTAGTGCTGTACTACTTTAATTTCTGCCTTTGAAAGGTAATTTGAAGCAAAATCCCAATGTACCTTGGTTTTTATAAAGGTATTATTTGCTGATTGGGTTTCTTGGTGGTGTTCTGTTATGAATTTCACCAGGGTTTCACTGCACATGCACACCCTCTATAGCAATTAGCGATTCACTTTACAGCGCAACAAAGGTTAACACACAACCAACCAAAAGTAACTCGGTGCCATCCCAAAATTCACCTTAATCGGGCTAAAAATGTTGTTAAAAACCAATGGCAATTTTTTGGCCCCCACCAGACAATGGCAGTTTTCTTTCAATACAAGTTTGTTCCAGTTCTCTTCAAACTACCAAAATTCAAATTTCAGCGTCCTTAAACAGCAGGGAGGATAGAACCAACATTTGAAATTTAGAATATGAGCGTCCAAATGTCCGTAAATTTTTCCAAACATGAATGCATTAATTTCGATGGCATACTGTCCAAACTTCAGCAAAATCGATAGAGAACTCAATGAATGTCACTCAGTCTCAAAAAGTGATAGAGCTTCGGCAGCCGTGCTCGATATCAATAGCTCAGTTCGTAAGCTGAGCTTATTGTCAAAGGTTCCATTACTGAAGGGAACTCTACCAAAATGGTTTTCATGAAGGTAATTACACACCCCTAATTTTAAGGAAATACCCTGGAGAGAAAATCACTGTACAAATTTGATTCCATAGAATTTTTTTTTGGGGGGGGGGGTCATAGTATAGACCATGTTGCTGAGTTGATAAGTTCAATTTGTGGCGTGTATTTTGAGCTAAGAGAGCTTGTATAGTAAGATGGTGGTATCGGCATCTTCACGTCCCTCAAAATCCCATGTTGCATCGCGAAATGGAATCATCGCCTGCCACAATTTTCTAACTCTCTAAAGTAGGGAGATATTTCCTCGCTTTTGCACAGCGTGGTGATCCAGATGTTGTACAGTGTGTGGAGATTCCAGTGGTAGGAAAGGAATTGAAGTATTCGTCCTGCAAAATAAAGAAAACTGATGGACTATACTGTATCCTTTCGGGATGTAAAATGGAATTTTAAGGGAGTGGAAATGCTGATACCACCATCCTACTAGAAGCTAGCACGCCCCCATTAATAACTCAATATTAATGCGTCATTTGTTCACCTTCATAAATAGCACCAATAAGAGGCATTGGGACAACTTTTATCATTACCGGTATGGTATGTTACCAAATAGGATGGGATCTTTTATCAAATTGATATAAAAGCAGACTAGATGAGGTATTACTGGTGGCAAATGGGGTCAATTAAAACAATATTCGGGAAATTATGGGCTTAGAAGCTGACGGCCGTATATTAGGCTTTGACTGAGTAAAAAGACTCTTGGAAAAGGTATGTAAGCTTTGAGCTCCGCTAGCAAAAAATCTTCACGGTCATCGTAGGGTTAATTAAAATTGCCATAAATGGCCAACTTCTCAGGTTTTTTGTGAGGGGTAGCTTAGACCTGGCGAAAACTTTTACTAGGTTTCAGAGGGCATTTTACTTTTTCAAAATAGTGTGTAAGTCAATGGAGGAATTATTGAGGGTATGCTACCATAAACCTCTCTGAGGCCAAAATTTCAACGGTCATACATACAAATTGATAAAATTGTAAAAGGCCAACTACTATTAAGCGTTCAAATACGGTACTGTAGCTTGTGCATGTTGAAATTTTCTAAACGGATCCAAAGATCACAAAATGGAACAGAATTAGTTTGAAGGCCATTGGATGAATGATTATTGGTATGCTACCAGATAGGATCTTTTGATCTTCACGATTTCTGGAATTCAGTCTGCTATGGCAAGTGCTCGGACGGGTGCATCGTAGTTTCTGGATCCAAATCGTTTGTGAAATCAATGGAAGAGCTACGAAAAAGGGCACTTCTCCATGACTAGCCATGGTGAGAGGACCACGCCAGTATTAAAACGGTCTGTTCTAGATCCGCACTCTGCACATTGGAGAACACTCGACAGCAATGATTACTAGGCCCGAAATATGGACAATGCTTTCCACCATTTTCTTACTCTGTCCAGTAGGGAGATACCTCTTTGCTGTTGCACGGCATGGTGGTGATCTTGAAATTGTACAGACTTTGGAGGATCCTATGGAGCCTGTACGTGAGCAACTTAGCAGTAGATCGAATAAAGGTTCTAGAAACGTGTCCTTATCGTCAGTGGCGTATCCATAGGGGGCCTGGAGAGCAATGCCCCTAAAATTATTTTGTAACACATTCTTGCCCCCAAATAGTTTCAAGCGATGTTTGTTAAATAGTATAAGGGTTTTCTTTGACATAAGAATATACGATATTTACATTATAAACAAACTTTGATAAATGTGACGAGCTTGGCAATGACTGAATTCGGCCAGTTGGCAGGTACAAACTTAAAGTGTACCTAAAGTCAAAATATTTCAAAAATTTCAAAAATTATATGTTACAAAGCTTGCAAAATGAATTCAAGTGGTCCAACTCATATCTTCACAGGACATTTGTGAGCTGAAATATAAGATGTTGAAGCTTATTCACCCAATTTAAAATGTTAGATTGCGCAATAATTTGTGATGTCATTTTTGTACTACTCAAATTACCGATTGTGTGTTTCCTTGTATTTTTCTAAAGCCACTGCACCTTGTGCCAAAATGTCAAAATGTGGTCACACTCTTACTCTAATTGGGTGACTTGAACATACAAGCTTTCTCCATTCAACATGTTTTACAAGAAAAAAGTAAATATTCAACATGTTTTACAAGAAAAGAGTAAAATTTTCAAGGTTATACAAATATTTTAATTTCAAAGGGAAACAAAAGCAGGTAATGTGAGTTGTACAAGAAGGACATCACAAATTATTGCGCAATCGACTATTTTAAATTAAGTGAATATCTTTTAACATTTTATATCTCAGCAATGGAATAAGCTATGAAGATGGATTTTTGGGATTTATTTTTCAATCTCTAAAATAATATATATATATATATATCTTTGGACCTCTAGACTTAAGGTGCACTTTAACTGAAACAATATCAAGGAAAAACGGCACCCTGGTTGAAGTTTTCAAAACCAAAGCTTAACCGCATGCATGCAGTATCAAGATATACGTAACATAGACATGTACAATTTTCATTGTACATGCTACTGCAAGCTGCAACAGGCTTAAGTTCAGTAAGTGCGTAAAAATGTGGGGGCAGAAATATATTTATACATCAATTTGGTTGCCCCCTTGAGAAAAGCTTTGCCTCCTAACACTTCGCCACTGCTTTTCGTGTTTCATGACCGTAGAGGTTTCGACTGAATATTGTCATCTTCTGGTACTTCTCCTGTGCTTAAACTGTCAATTACCTTTTTAACTTGATTACACCCTTCCTTAACCCTTATTTTAAGTGGGACTTTGGTCAATAGTCTCTTGAGCGGCTGGTTCATCATTAGAAGATTACACACTAAAACGTTTCAAATTTGAACCGACTAGGGTAGTAGGGACAAGTAACCGGAAGCTGGTCTAATTATTTTTACTAGACGTGGTTCAAAATTAAACTAAATTTGTTAAATCGTTAACCATATGGCGTAATATACTTGGACATATTTTGGTAAGGTAGCCATCCGACCCTAGTCGGTTTAATTTTGACCCCACCGTGTTAGAGTATAGAACACAGTTCGAAGTACTCTGCCAGTCGAGAGTTGATTTTTATGTATCCATAGTGCACTAGAGTTTTGCAATAGGTGGGGTTGGGGTAAGGATGAGGGCAGAAGAAACTATTGAGGTCAATAAATGAAGGTCTTGGGGCGATATGGTGAAACTCATGGATGACTTCATAATTGCAGACATTAAGATGACAGTTAAATACCTTCATATGGCATCTGATGGACACTAAATACGTCAAAAATTGTAAATGGAACACTTTTAAATAGCAGCGGTCGGTCCGTTTGATTTTACAGAGGGACTGGGGATCATGTGGGTAAATTAATTGTTGGCAAATGTTACATAGATCTTCCGACCAGGAACATCACTCAACCTTCTGCAAAAGAAGAAATTCTCCTTATAGTCTAAGTAATAGTAGCGGATGCGGGAGAAACACTCAGAAAAATGCATTCTTTTTTGATATTTTAGTTATCCTGTCCAAGCCAGTCTAGATCGAAGCAACAGATGGCAGATCCACGAAAAAGAGGTCTGAAGACTGAGCGATTCATCACTTTCAGTTTAATGTCCTTCCTGCTTTTCGTTTGTTACTACCAAAAAGCCATAGCACACCTTCTAATCGCTGATCGTAATTACGTCACATGTCACCTCGTCGTCGTAATTCCATTTGGGTGCAGATTCAGGCTTTTTCCTGGAAGATAGTTCTTGGTCTTTCCTTAAAAAATTCTATGGAAAGGCTGTGTGCAGGTCTCTTGTCTAGTCTCGTTCCCTTGGTGTCGTAATTCCCTCATAGTGTAGTTGTATTTAAGAATAACGATAGGAATTTTCTTCAAAAGCAAAAATTGTTTGATGCTTAAATATGGACTAGGGTGCCATTCCGTGATCAGGATTTGATTTGGATATGCGTCAGAATCGGTCAGGTAACATCCATTTCTGCTACATATTTGGACGCTGTCTGATAAAGATAAAACCTGAGCCAAATAAAATTTATCTAGCGGTTGAATAGTTTAAAATGTCCTGCCTTTTATCTGGCTAATATCTGCCCGATTCTCCATTTGGCCTGATATAAATTCAATGCCTGATCTAGATATGGTCCAGATGTGCAAATATGAAAACCATATCTTGCTTATGGGAGAACCATATCTGGTCCAGACACAATTTGAGTCAGAAAACATTTCATCCGTCCCTTACATCTCCAATATTAACTTCTAACTCACTCCTGCCCGATATTGTATCTGATCAGATGAAATGGACATTGGCAGGAAACCAAATCCACCCATTTGGATTTTTTTATCCAGCCTACATAAGAATTTTGAGTCAGGTATACATCTTCTATCACTCAGTCTCACAACTACAAGCCGTAGCGTGCCTGTTGAGGGAAGAGTTCGCCCCTTGACAGTTTTGACGGGAAAACCAGCCAACACTACAGGACCTAAAGGCAAAGTGTAACTTGCGAGCTCCCATCGTAGACCTGTTAGACAGCTTGAATGGTATCACAGTTTTCAGCCCAACGCAGCTACTGCCAGCATCTACTCTTCCGCGCACAATTTTGTAAACATCCAACAACTTTCGGTGGCATCTCCTTCTGGACCCCATCGGGGCCCATAGATGGGGTCTAATTCCCATAATGTCGGCCACAATGTCGTAATGAGTCGAATATTTACACCGACAAAGAAACCTTAATGGTTTCTCTAACTCAGTTATTGAACCTTCAAATCTTTAACAATCGTCAACAAAGAACTAACTTTTGCAAGACTTACATTAAAGCACATGTCACATGTTCACAAATTTGACAATGAAACTCCGTGATCCAACTCTCATCTTTGTAGGAAATATGTCTGCTGCAGAACAAAACGTTGAACTCTATTCAATCAATTTAAAATGTTGCTACATCGCTCAATATTTTGGGACTTCACTTTTGTATTGCATACACTATCTTTTTGATCAACCTCAAACCACTACTACTACACCTTGTTCTTGAATGTGGTCACTGTCTGACACTTATAATGTGAATTGACTCTACATGACATCCCCTAACAAAATTATAGGCAAGAAAAAAGTAATTTACAAAAGTTATTTTTTTTATTTCAGGAAGAAACAATTACAGACAATTTGAATAGCACAAAAGGATGTTACAAGTAATTGCCTTATCGAATATCTCAATGAAGTGAGTAAATATCTAACGTTTATGGCTCAGTTATTGATTAAGCTATGCAGATGGGAGTGGTTGCAATATAATATTTTTAACTTACCAATGTGTGTAATCTACACTCTTGTTAATTTGGTCTTTAGGCAAATTTCAGTAATGAATCCTTTCATACTTGAAACAGGCCCAATGAAGTCAGATTGTTTACTACGTTATTTAGGGCTAGTTAGTTAGATGAGGTTTAACGGCCCAGTTTCCAACCAATTGGTTCAAGTCGAGCCGGCCACGGCCTTTTTT
>WURT03648415.1:0-19260 GCA_009936505.3 Holothuria glaberrima | reverse complement strand
GCCCTTGTCGCTGATTTTTGGGAAAATTTTGAAATTTTTGAATTATAACAAACTTTCAACTCAAATTTAAAAAAAAAAAACGTAGTAACACTCCCCCTAAAAGTTATGTTTTTATCAAAAATCTTTTTATTGGCTTTCTTTTGATACTAAAACAAAGTCTCTAAAAGGTAGGGCTGTGGAGTTATAATCCCTGAAAACTTGTAGGTATTTTGGGGTCACACTTAGCCCTATGTGGACTAAAGTGGCTCTCTAAGTCAGTGACCAGTCTACTCTGTTCTGATTACCCTGTTCTGGCCTATTGGTAAGTTTGAAAGGATTTATCAGGTGAACAATGACTTTAGGTAAATGACCTTGTATGGAACTGGTCAATTAATTATGTTGTATGGCATCAGTGTATAGCCATTCCACGCGAGCTGACGCTGAACAGTCCAGAAAATTAATAAAATTGTATAATGATTACTGGGGTGCAACTCGTTTCGCACTGAACCTTCCATGATCCGAACTCTTGCTAAGCTCTTCGCAGATAAGTCGATACAAAATACAGCTAAGGATGCATTTACAGCTCAAGTGATAGATTAATTGAGTGACCAGTACATTCAACAGAGACTGGTTTGCATGAATTTGCAACAGCTGTCTGTCAAGCGATAAGGCTCTTCCCTGATTGACACTGCACAAAATTCTAATTTGTAAATCAATGTTCATGTCGATGAGTTATGTGTTCACATTTTAGATTGAATTGATAAAACAAATTGCAAACGACAGGGAGTCACTTTTCATATTATATTACCGGACAAAGGAATGACTTTTCAAGCGAAATGATACTAAAGTGATAAGTTTTCACTGCTGGAAATTTTATCGATGGCTGATTAGTCACATAAACGTAACTGTCACTTTAATGGATGTTCTTGTTAAATAACATATTTAGTTTCGATTGCTAAGAGTATCGATTTCAAAGTGAAAAAAGAGTCATACCTTAACTATCAGTTTATGACTCTATAAATATGAAGTGTAAACTTTAGACTCTTAGTGTGTTGTAAACGTGGCTTCACGATAGTCATTTAAAACTTATTTCTTCATACTGTTTATCAGCTTTGCATTATATTGTGATGACCTACTAATCATATTCGTAACCAGTGTCAAATCCTAGTGAGGTGGTTTACTGTAACTGTTTAACTTGAAACTGGGAAGTACACAAAACTATGTCGTTTGCGCTGCTGACAGTCTGTACAGTGAATTCGCCAGAAGCCAGGCGGACAGTCGTTCTGTTTTCATTCCAATTTCAAATTTGACTTCACAGGTAATACCTCGATTTCTTTCTCTCGCTTGATCGTCTTCTTACATGTAAAAACCACTCACCAGCTTCTTCACACCTGACTCCAACGTCCTCGTGATGACCGCAGTCATGGGTACCAAAGCCGTTGTGAGAGCAGGATGCAAGCGACATTTCGTTTCCACGGCAACGAATACCCTCCAACCAAATGGGACCTCTTCCTTCTCCAAACTTTGCATTGACAGAATTAGATTCCGCAGCATTATATCCGAGTTCTCTACAAACAACATTTGCTGCGATTATGTCCCATACATCATCACAGATAGTGCCCCATTGTCCATTGAGGAGAATTTCTATTCGGCCCTCCCAAAGTACCATTCCTCCAGTGAGTCGCATATCTGAATAAGTTGCTATCAAAGTTATAAATCATACGAAATGCATGTTAGCTTAAATGTACTACTGTATATACAAGCTTATAGATATTAAAAGAGTAATATATCTTATTGTGTCTATCTCAATATTGGGGTAGGGAGAAGAAAGTACCATCTCCTCAGTAACATAATTAGCTCAAGAGAAGTAATGCCACTACAATCGTACTAACACAACGTCACTTCCTTGTTCTCAGAAATGGGTACAGTTTTGCAACCAAGACACAAAGTGAAAGAGGTAGCTTACAATATAATAGGAAGGTTCATGCCGAATTTTTCTCCCCTAGAATAGAATTTTACCTATGGGTATACAGTCCAAGTAAAGCATGTGCATGCGAAAAGATAACTGATTGACATAAGCCCTTCTACAGAAATGCATTTCAGAGTTCATTAGGTAACTAGATTTGATACATAATATACTCCACTTCATCAATAGAATGATGGGGTGTTGAATTTTAAATCAGTCAACAAAGCTTGGTAACCTGTCACTTCAGCAGTCACGGCCGTAGCCTGGGCAAGATCCCAAGGGGGCAGTCAATGACATTATCTAAGTGGAAACCCTAGGGACGTACCTATAGCATTGTTGATACCCAAACAAATCTTTCCATCGTCACTCTCACCTGTGAGTCTTCCTAAGGGCTGGGTCTAGGCAGTGGGTGATATTAACGTAAGTCAGCTAAGGTTGAAATGGCGCTCTCTTTGGAAAGTTTTAAAGACAGTTTTAAATCACCCCAAGTAGTTAGTCCAAGCTCCGCCCATCACTGCTTTTAGCCTCTCCTTGTGCAGACAGGGCCGTCGCGACCGAGTGGTGTGGGTGTGTCTCACCCCCAAAAGTTCGTCAGAGCGACGATAGTCGGAAATTCTGAAATTCCAGTTGGAGATGGAATTTCTGATTTCTCAGTCTAGCATATTTTTCCGACTGAGCGAATGTCAACTTTGTATGTATTTTCCAACTAGATCAAGTGAGAATAATACCTAAGATTATTTTCTTCACGTAAAATCGAACTCAAACTGTCATTTGACAACTAATTTAATGAGAAATTTTGGCGCGCTTGGCGCGCATGCTTCAGGGTTTGCGCTTCATCTCATGACTATTATTAAGGTAATTATACATGAACTATTCTGATCACAACAATTTCCGAAAAATAGAGATGCATCTCAAAATATCTGTAGGGGCCTCGCATCAATTAATGTGGGAGGCTGAAAGTACGTATTTGCCGTTGAACATTTTTCAAAAAAAAAAAAAAAAAAAATACCGTGCGCCTCGCGCGCAGCCATTATCGATACCGATTATGATTATTAATACACTTACGAGTTACCACAAAAAAGTATTCTTAAATCCCTTTTTAGTTCTTCATTCCTTTTGCTATACCTATCACGGAGGTCTAATATCGCCTTCCTGCACCGATTCTCTACCTCCAGCACATTCCACATTTTTGGAAGCCATTTGTCTGGATTTTCATTCAAAATAATGCGATTAATGTAATGTGCCTGACGTCATGCTCTATATTACCATTTGGATGAGCGGTAATAAGGATTACGGCTTTGCCCAATTTTATATAACTGATCCAGAGCTTCCAGGTATCTGGCAGCCTTAAGATACTCTTCTATAATGCACAATGAAGGAAAGAAATATTTCCGTAATTGTCCAATTCTGCTGACTACATTCAGTTATTTTTGCGAAAAAGTTGTTGACAACGTATTATTCTCTTACTCTTTTCTTTCACCTTACCAAAAATTAGAATTCACTAAAGTGTGGACATTTCCCAGCTATTTTAAAGCAGCTCAAAAAAAGTCCCAAAGATAGCACCATTTTGCATGTAAGCAACCTTAAATTAAGAAAAAAATTCTCAAGGGGGGGGGGCGGGGAAACACGCCCTCTTCTTAAACTCTTCCCCCAGGACGGCACCTTTATTTCGTGACAAAGGAAGGATCCCTACTGGTTATGAATTCATCGGATTATGGACATTTTTCAGTCGTATATGAGCAGCTCAAAAACCATCAAAAGATGGCACCATCTTGCATCTAAGCAACCTTAATTTAAGAAGAATTTCTCAAAGGGGAGGAGGCACCCCTCCTCTCAGAACCCACCCCCAGGACGATACTTCTACGTCGTGACAAAGGAAGGATCCTTAATTATGTATACAAAAACACAGGGCGAGTAAAAAAGTCCACTTTACACGCTGCCACTCAGTTGGAAAAAAATCCAGGCAGTCGGAATTTGGGACCTTCACACCCCCTAAACATATGACCCTAGCTACTGCCCTGTGTGCAGACACAAACTAAATTATTGCTTAAGGCCATATCCTGGTGAGTGTGTAATCTCCAATGTGTAATCAAAACACCCTCTACACATGCTGTGTATTATGAGCCGCTCCACATCTTTTGAATCATGTCAATCAAAGAGTAGTCACCAACTGAGAATTTTGTTTACAACTGAGTAAAAGTCATAATTGGGGTGATGCAAATCCCTCTTTAAACTGCTTGTTTGTTGTAAAACAGGTCATTGTGCTGTGAATATTCACATTTTAGGCTTTTTTATGGGGAAAAAGATATTGTCTTTTGAGAAAGTTTTATTGATATAGCCTATGTTTAAATGAAAAGGTACTATGTTTCAAAGCTTTGACTTGGATGTATAGGAAAACACTTACATTTGAGTGAATTTTCCTACATATTTTTTTGCCAGGATGTAAAGGCTTGTTGCCTAAGGTGCCGAATTTGGAGAAACGTTATGAAATGTATAATGGCTTGGATGCAAAATGGTATCAGTAGTTGTTGATTTAATCGGTATAATCATTGATTGCAGTTCTCCAAAACATTTTGAGACCAAAATGATTCCTGGAGCTGTAGTAGTGTGTACAACTTCTGATAGTTTATTCGGAATAAGGAGGGTAGGCCTTAAAAGTCGTATTGAAAAGCAAAGGAGCAACATTTCGCAAAAAGAGTGTAAATAAATGCAGGATTGCGCATGGTCATTGAAAATTTTAAATTGCATCAGCTCATGCTTGTTTCCAAATTCTATTTTTACGTCACGATTATTATTAATGGAATAAAGTTATTTGTTCTAAAGCTTGCTTCATATCATAGAAAACAAAATAAAACATTACCTTCTGTAAGACATTTCACCCCAGCATCGTCGTTGTGGTCACAATTGTGGCCCCCTACACCATCATGCCTACAGTCAGCTAAGGAAACCTCGTTTCCTTTGCACAGAAAATTGTTTAACAAGATGTCACCCTCTCCTTCTCCAAAATGAGCCTGTTTTGTTACTTCTGTGGCTGCAATGTACCCTAGCTGACGACATACCACGTGGCCATCCTCTAAACTCCAGTTATCATCGCAAACTGTTCCCCATTGTCCATCGATCATGACCTCTACTCGACCCTCGAAAATCGTATCTCCTCCAGATAAGCGGATATCATCAATGGTAACTGCAAATTAAGTTAGCATGCAAAGAAAGAATTAATGATTGGAATAAAGGTAATGTGATGTCTGTTAGTTATTGCCTTCATGTAAGCATGTGCGAACATTGCCTACTTTCACTTAGCTAGATATTTCTAACTGTCTGTTTATCCTCAGTTTATTTGTAAAGCCTGTGGAGTTTGAAAGTAGGAGTTTTCAAATGTTTTTGATAGAGTACCACTTTACTTGGGTTTTTTCTTTCAAGCACTTGCTATACCCAGGACTAAAATAACACAGTTCGTTTCATTTAGATTTTGCCATCTATGAATCTTCGCCGAAATATTCTAGAGGTAGTTTTAGACTAGGACTGGTTTCAGTGCCGTCAGAAGGTAATTGCGATGGGGGAGGGTGACTTGTCATGTTGAAAAGAAGGGTATAGTGTAAGTACCCATGTAATGATGGCGCGTAGCGTATGGAGGAAATTTTTGAAAAAATGCCTCGCGGATTGCAGGAAAAGGCCCTAAAAAGATAAAATGTTGCTATACTTTTGTTTGAAATTTATATAAATTTGCCCAATGTTTGATTTAAATTTAATCCCAATTTTATAGAAAACTGGCCAAAAATTCCAGTTGACCTCAAAAGTTGGGTTGATAACTTGAACCCATTTCCACACCACATTAGATAATCCCTTTGGGTAAGGAGGAATTATTTAATAATTTAATTACATCTATATTGACTATATTGACTATCTATAAAACTTAGGAGACGAAATATCTCCTACATTAAGTAGAAGACCTTTTGATAAAAATTGATAACGAAATCCTCCATTGATTGTTATTTCGACAATAAGTTTCCCCAGCGTAATCGAAAATTTTTTTTAGATGGCAGAGGAATTAGTTATAGACTGTGGAACTATTAATTCTATGAATCATCTGTAACTTAAGATAAAGCACCGCAAAATGTCGCGACTTCATCGACATTGAGTCGCTATTTTCGAATACTTTCATACACGATTTTTCCTTATTGACTGATTGACGGAAATGATACCGGTACGTCACGGCGAGCAACTGCTTTATTACAGGCATATATGTGTAGCAAGAAATTTCGGTAACCTCTGGTCTGTCTTTCAAAAGACGCAGGCTCACTCGATCGATAAAGTTCATTCATAGCCTCTACCTGATCTCTCGTCTCTTCCAAAAGAAAGAGTGGACTATACATATTCATACACGCCCATAACCCATGAAAAGGCGAAAGACCTCCTAAAGTAAGTCAATATAAAATCTCTTGGAGTGCAAATATTCAAAATGGATATTACCAGTTGAGTTACTTAGTAACGGTTCGTTGAAAATAAAAAAAAATTGAAGGAGTGAGAGATAACCAAATTGGTGTCCACGAACCCGCTGCTAACAAATAAAAAGGGGCATACATGATATTATAGACCAGTGGTTCCCAACCTTTTTAAACATCTGACACCCCTAGGTAATGATGAGTTATAACGTGGCACCCTGTTAATAATGTCTAAAGCGGAGCGCCACCATCAGTTGGCACCCCTAGAGAATTTTCTGGCACCCCTCTTGGGAACCACTGCTATAGACCTATTTAAAGATTTCAACAAACCCCATCCTCCTCTCCCTGTCCATAAAAAGGTTATAGTATCGGAAAACTGCCTAAATATATTAAATATATTACTAAAAGGCTTATTAAAGAAGTGGGGTGTAATTACATACTCAGAAAAGAGATTTACTCTGACTTAACTTTCATATATGCTCTAATACGAAACAGTTTGAATGAAACTCAAACCGCCCACCGCCCACGACTGTTCGCTACTGATGAAGCTGCGCCATGTGTAACATATGAGCATGACATCAGAAAACCTCGGCATCCCTAAAAACCTATTCATCTTTGGCATGAAATCTCGCACGTTGATTTCGGGCCTTTCATAAAAAAAAGTGCAAGTTTAACCGACTTACAGGAACGTCAGACGGCACACAGCCTACCATCACCTTACCGCATGGAAGCGGTTCAATTGACATACGTTGGGCCTTACGTTTACCTTGTGGTGCGCGGCGACGTATTTTGGTGACGGACTTTCTTATTTAAATCAACTATGCGGACATGAATATTTTCTCAATACAAACAATATAGTTACATAGAGTTTTTGCACAGTGAACCATTTGTAATTCGGGGTCCAGTTTGCTTTGGTACATTAGACGACTTTCCAGATATGTTGCTTGGATTGCTCGCCTACGAACTGTACGAACTGAGGCAGTTTAGGTAAAGTGATGAAGTGAGTAAGTGATATATGAATATTATATAATATGGATATTATAAAATGTGAGATACGTTTAGTACTTTCCTTGTGTAAAATATGATAACAGATTTAGTCCTTATTCCATCTTATATAGCCGTGCAGAGTTTAGCTACCCTTTTGTATGGGGCCTTTGGGATACGTCCCAGACTTGTCCCGGGGTACTGGTTAAGAAGCAGTTGACTCAGGGGGCTGCTGACTCAGGCGATTATCGAAGGGGGCCCAGCCCCTCTGCCGTAGTCTGACTCTATGACTTTGATATCTTCAACAGCAAAATATCTTGACCGTAAAAATAGTGGCATGAAAAAACTCGGCTTTACTTCGTGATTTTATATAGGATTTTGATACGTAATGGATCTACTCGTCAACAATGTTGCCAAGCAGCAGAGCAGCAACTCTTGCGCTTCAAAAAATTGGTAAAATTAGACCAGAAATCCCACAAGCTTAGTGACTCCTTGCCCTAGAAAATGTTGAGATTTTCTTGGGAATTCTTGGGAATTTTTTGTTTTACGACCTCCAATGACCCCGGTAAACCTCTGACCTCCCCCAAAACAACCATGAAGCATCTATGTACCAAGTACTGTATGAAATCTATCCAAGCTTCCTACACTGAGAATTCCTGTTCAGAGGGTTCTCATAATTTGACTGCAGGTGACCCCAGATGACCTTTGACCTCCAACAAAGACAACATGGTTCTTCTTCTCACCATAAGGCATGTACATATAAAGTATGGAATCTATCCAAGCTTCCTACCTTGAGATATCTTGTTAACAAGGTTCTCAGTGTTTGACTCCGCATGACCCCCCCGCCCACCTTTGACCTCCTGTAGAACAATAGGGTTCTTTCATTCTACATGGCAAACCTATATACCAAATATGAAAAGTGTTGGTCATCCCTACCTCAAGATATCGTGTTTACAAGCCATTTAAAAGGTTTTCGCAGTTTTTAACCTTCGCTGACCTCAAATCACATTTGACCTACATCAAAACAATAGAGCTCTTCCTCTCAACATGAAAAAACTGTAAACTGTAAACTAAATATGAAGAGTGTTGGTCAAGGCTCTCTTGAGATATCGTGATTACAAGGTTTGCGGCTTTTGACCTCTGGTGACCTAAAATGACCTTCGACCTCCACTAAATGCAATAGGGTTCTTCCTCTCATCATAAAAAATCTATGTACAAAATATGAAAAGTGTTTGTCATTCCTACCTCGAGATATCGTGTTTACAAGCCAGTTACAAGGTTTTCGCAGTTTAAACTTCGCTGACCCCAAATGACCTTTCACCTCCACCAAAACAGTAGGCTTCTTCCACTCAATATGACAAATCTATATACCAAATATGAAAAGTGCCGGTCATTGCTATCTCGAGATATCATGTTAACAAGTTTTTCTCAGTTTAACCTCCGCTGAACTCAGATGACTTTTGACCTCCACCAAAAACAATAGCTTTCTTTCTCTCAATATGACAAATCTATATACCAAATATGAAAAGTGTCGGTCATTGCTACCTTGAGATATCGTGTTTACAAGCCATTTACAAGGTTTTCGCAGTTTAACCTCCGGTGACCTGAAATGACCTTTGACCTCCACCAAAAACAATAGGGTTCTTCTCAACATCACAAATCTACATACCAAATATGAAAAGTGTCAGTCATTCCTATATCGAGATATCGCGTTTACAAGATTTTCGGTTTTTGACTTCTGGTAACTTCATATGAACGTTGACATCACCATCGCAAAGATTCCTTGCCTGCCTTCGACAAGGAATCAAAAATTCTTTGATCAAATGACGACTGAGACTTAAGTTCAATCTTGGATTTTTTTCAATACCGTCTGATGTGAATCTTTACGCTGTTACATTTTGGGCAGAGAGTTGTTACATTTTGACCAACTTTCATATTTATTCCATTTTGCGCAGAAAGTAGTTGCACTTTGGACCAACTTTTATAGTTGTTGCATCTTGGGCAGAAAGTTGTCACATTTTGGACCATATTGCTGCATTTCGGTCAGTTGTTACACAATGGGTCGTAACACTCCTGCCTATCTACAAGCTATTGCCCAAGAGTGTACACAATCTCGTTGCCTTCGCTTCAGTTCAGAACTGCTACTCTCATCTCCTCTTGTCTCTACAAAATATTATAGTCATCGTTCTTTCCAGTACTCAGCTGCTTCTCTTTGGAACAACCTCCCAGTTAAAGTCAAAGAACCTACAACAGTCTCAACCAGGCTTCAAGGTATTACTCAAGACCTATCTCTTCTCCAGCCTTTGCATTTTTTCTTCTAGCGCAATGGAACTAATTTTTTTTTTTACGCTCTATGAAAACAGTGTATTATTATTTATTATGAATAGGTTGATAAAATATCATTGAAGCAGGGCATGAAAGGAAACAAAAGCAATCGTTTCACTGAATAATGTCAAGGGTAAAAATGATAGAATTATTCCATGTATTTACAGTGTGAGAGCAGGTGGGTTTTCCCTAATGAAGGTTACGTTAAAGAAGGTAATGGTTCTCCTATCACCTATTTTGTTATTACACACTTATGTATACAACTTGCACTTTTAAATATCTTCTTGACCTGCATTGAAGTACATTGTAAATTTTTTAATTTTGTGTAAAGAGGCATATGATTTATACACTGGACATTTCTGAGCAAGTTATCATCAAATTGGAGTAAGAGTATAACAGGCCCAATATTTAAAGGGAAAAGAAATTCTGCTTTCTAAGTAGGTTAGGTACCCATGATTAAGCAACAAATCATTAACAAGTAGTAGCAAACAGTTAAATTGTATATTGTTCCGTTCTAGAGTTATAGCTATTTATTGCAATGACAAGGTGCCACCACTTGCCGAAAATGATGACTTCTAGCAAGTCTGCTATGATGCCATAGAGCCACAACAAATTATGCATTGGCTACGTAGTTCTTCAAAATTTGTCTCAATAATTTCTTTGATACCATGGGTTCTGTTAAGTGTATGTCTGAACTATTTATTTCCCAGACTGTAAATTTTTAGAAAAGATGCTAAAATTGTTTTCATTTTATTTCCTTAAGTGAAAACTAGTTCAAAGAAAACACAAATATACATTACAGATTTGTCCTAGTGTTGCTATAAAAGGAAATTATAGACTTGCTTCAAGTCATGTTATGGTGACACTCTGTCCTTACAATAAATAGCCATATCCATAGAATGGAACAAGATACAATAAAGCTGTTTGCATCTGTTTGTGCTTAATTTGTTGCTTTATTATATATGTACCTACTTACAAACCAGAATTCATTTTTCCTTTAAGTGTAAATGTACTTCAAATATCATTGCTGGACGTGTACGTATCTAAATTTAGAAATTCAGACAAACAACTGTAATTTCGTATGTATTAATCATGGAAGAATCTCACCCAAAATTGTAAAAGAAATCATTTAGAAAGTTAATCTTCAATAATGCAATTTTCAGACGATTTCATTTTACAAGGAGCTAATTACTCATTGAACAACACAATGTAAACACACTTTGTTGCATAGTTTTGCCTCTGGCTGAAATAAAATCCCAGTTAACTCTAGGTTCCTTATATGCAAAAATGTTAATTTTTACTGAAGGTAATTAACTAGTGTCAATTTCCTTTTAGGATTCAAGGAAGTACAAGGACGTACAATCGTATAGGACAAGTAACGTTTTCCAGTGAGCTACCACAGCTCTTACTGGTTGCACCAACTTATGAGTCCTGTTCTACCGAGATGTATGGTATGAAGACAGGAAATCGACAGTATCCCGGAAATCATTCCTATACCATTTTTGTTTTTAATCGCAAATCTGGTTCAAGATAACACGCATTGCAAAGACATGGTAAAACGGTCAACATGCAACAGACAAACTTTTAGAGGAAACAATGAGCCAGACATAGGCAAAATTCCCTTTCCTTTGATAACCTTTGACAAGTTTCAACCACAGCTAGTAAGATTCCACAGTCAGCCGTCTACTGCCTTGAAGAGATAAAACAAACAAAAGTGTCATTGCCGCACAACTCTATCACAGTGAATGAATTGCGGACTACCTGCGTTATTCGGGTCAGGACTTCAGCCAACAACTTTAATTTGACCCCTTTTCCTCTACAATTGTCGGTAGCTGCAAGGATATCTAAGAAAAATTACATTCAGAATCATTACAATATCCTGGCAATATTTCAAGTTTAGCAAGATTGGAAGGCACTTAAATGTTAGGGTGAATGAAAACTGGTCCCACCATGCTACTTACTTTTACCGGTACAAGTTACAGAAGCATCCTCTCTGTGAGCACATCTATTTTGACGATCATGTCTGCAGTCTAAAATATTTGCTTCGTTGCCAGTACATCCAGCATTTGTCATCCACACTGGTCCCGTTCCTTCTCCAAAGGCGGCACGGCGTTGGGCCCTTCGAGCAGAATCAAATCCAAGCTGTCGACACACTACTGTTGCATCGTTAAGATCCCAACCATCGTGGCACACTGTTCCCCATTCGCCATTGACGAAAATTTCCACCCTTCCCTCACTGCTATCTTGACCCCCTACAAGTTGAATTGTAGGATCTGTGCAAAGGGTAAAATCAGTACGAACGACATGTAAATACCTTATGCTACTCGCACACTTTCGCGATGTTGTACACGATACGTAACGAGCTCTGATGATCGCCTTTGAGCTCTTATAATATCGTCTTTAGCAAATACTAATCTCGTGATGAGCTCGGCATACATAGTAACACATCGGACACATCCCGAACATACCGTGTTTGCAAGTTAGCGGACAGCCGAAAATTTTTAAACAAGCTCAAAAGTTTGGCAACATCTTGTGTCAACGTGATGTGCACTTGTGTTCGTGATACATCGCGTTGTGTTCGCAACATATCGTGTTTTGCACGTATTGTGACTACGATTGCTCCGAGCTCGTTATATATCGTGCTTAACATCGAGAAAGTGTGTGAATAGCATTTGGCTATAAGTTCAAGCTCTTCCAAAACGCAATAGAGAAGTGGGAAAAGCCTGTATAAGATTTTTAAATAACACTTTTTTACTATGAAATTTTTGTATCTCACCTTAGTTGTATGCACACAAAACAGATGAAATTGCTTCGAGTTATTTTATAGATTCTTACACTTCTTTTATGAACAAACGTTTCTGTGCACGAATGCGGATTGTGAATTCGGCAACATCTTCATCAACAAAACTTTAATGTTAGATATAACGTTCTAAATTATGGTTATTCGCGGAGTGAGAGGAGTTACTTATCTTGAATAGTCCTGGTTTGGGTGCAATTTTAAAGTTTATTCCTGGTTTTCTAAAAATATGTTTGTTTTTGCCCCTGTGAAACAACTAGAGGGGCTTGTTATTTCATAGAACCGTACAAAACTCCCTTTATCCGTTACTCCAAAAGAAGCCCCTTGCATCACAACATTGACCTGTAATTTAAATCACTGCCACTCACCAGAGGAAAGCTATTGTAAAAATAATCGAGTTTTAACTTTTGTTTTCCTGTTAAGTGCTTGTTAGATACCATTTTATGATAGCCATATGCTTCACCTCAGTGGTTTGATTCTAAGAGCCAAAACGGTGAGTTTCTCCTTACCAGGGTCCTGCATGAGGCTATCCTAGGACCCCATGCCATCAAGGAAGAGCCTCACGTCCCAACGGTGCCTTCACGATGCAGTTGGGTAACTCGTTCTGAAATTGCCATCTCTACACTTTCGAACATCAAATTCTACCACCCCTCTTTGCATATCAACAATGTATCAATGATACGGTAAAATTTACAAATCCCTTAGTTTATTTTGTACTCTACCACATCTAGCCATCCGGTATTGAGAATCCTACATTCTGATCGGTTAAACACTGACCTGTTATTCGACAACACACGGTCAGTAATACAAAAAGCTGATGAAAATGAAGTTTTTTCACAGATTTTCGGTGGTAAAATAGGAATAAACCACATTTGTCGGACTATTATTGTCTCATAAACCGTCTCGACTCCAAATTTAGCAAAATAACGGACTCGGCTTCGCCTCGTCCTTTATTTTGCAATTAGGAGTCTCGACGGTTTATTCACCAATAATAGTCCTTCAAATGCGATTTATTCCTTAGGCAAACGACATTTACTTTTGCATATTAATATGTCTCCGTTAGTTCTTCGATATTGTCAGCAGAAAAGACGGGTTAATAGGAAAACAAAGTAACATTACTCTACGCCATAGTTAAGAAAATCTTGGCTTTACATGTGTGAAAATATTCCAAGATTGGGTCAAATTGTACCCGGTATATGTACGTTTATAATTGTAATTGGTTTAGCAAAAACATTAGCAGCAGACATTCGTAAAAATTTGGTTAAAAAGTAACCAACAGTTTTCGGACTTCATCCATTAAAGTAAAACTGACTTGCTTTGCACATCATTGAGGGCCATGACCCGCCCTGCCCTTGTGAAACAGTGAATGCGTGAGGTCGTGAATAAAGCATGGTTCTTACCAACTAAATATATTTCTTTCGGCCGAATACCACCATGTTAAAACTTACCAAGATTCACACACTCTACACCGGCATCTTCATTGTGATCACAATTGCTTATTCTGTCATTACCACAGTCGAAGAGAGACTCTTCGTTTCCTTCGCACTCAACATCATCAAAGTAAATTGGTCCAGTTCCCGCACCAAATGTAGTTCCTGAGTGCGCAGCCAAGGCTGGACCAAATCCGAGCTCCCGACAAGCCACGAGTGCATCTTTGAGATCCCAGTAGTCGTCGCATATTGTTCCCCACCCTGTGTTATCTAACAAAATTTTAACTCTTCCGGAGTAGTTTGTTGGGCCTCCAGCTAACCGTATGTCAAGTACTGTTATGGAAATAAAAATAGTTTTGAATAAAAAGCTCGTGAACCCCACTATAAGCTAAGCATGAAGACAAAACGTGCTAACATGCTATACTGACAGCGCTAAAGAGCTGCTTTTCAAACCCCACCATTTTATTGCCTGAGTGCTGTATGTTATGTTACCTACCCCTCGCATCGCCTAACCGAAGGCTGTTGCAAGTTCAAGTAGCCCTGAAATGCATTTCTATGGAAGAGTTGTTTGTGATCAACAGTTACGTCTAGAACTCGACACTGCTTCATGTCATGTGAACTGATCAACCATAGGCAAACCTAGAATAGCTTACAGCTGACCATTCTAGGGAGAGGGCATTTCATTAGAAGAGTTCACTCTGCTATAAAATTTCACTTAATGGGTTAAACTGCCTCTTGATCATCAGTAATCAATGGGTAATGTTAGGTTTGATTATGTAACAATGGTTATTACACACATACAGCTGATTCCACAAAAGGTTCCCACCATGTTGCCTGTCAAAATGTAATTACTGCATACTGATTAATGGGAAAAATGCGGTTACCACAATTTGAATGAGTGTACCCAGGTATCTTAATTCATGAGTGACTCCTTTTACATCATGTGATAGTATTTGGAACCTGACTGCTAAATTCATGCAAAGTGACTCCTTGGTCTTCTGTAATATTTAACATTTTTCTTTTCGAACTTGTTAGCCTTTGTTTTCAAATACATCTGGTTCTGCTTGCTATCCCTTTTAAAGAGGACTTAGTTTATCAAACTAGAAACTGGTATATCAAACTTCGTATTACATTACACAATACGTTAAAAGAAAAAAACTTATTCCGCTGTGTTAATCCATGGTGCCAGGATGCCATGAATATAATCAGTAAGATATACATAACTGTATCTCCTTGAAAATGATCCATCCTTTTGTAATTTACTCAAAAGGAGTGGATAAAGTGCCCCAAAATAGATTGTTCCAATGTTGTTTCAAATTAGGGGCAGCTTTGCACGTTTTCTTTTTCACACCAGGTCAACTAACGCAACTGCTTCAAAAGTTTCTCATTATGTCTTACAAAGAGTGACTCGATCAGGTAATGCTTGTCACTCGGACTGGATATGCAGATACACTGTTGTGAATTTCCATAGTAATGGCAGTTACATCCCTCTAGGAAGTTATATGACTGGCTATGGAATGTAGAGACAAACGTGACCCGTGTAAGGAATCAAAAAAAAAAAAAAAAAGAAAGAAAAAAAGAAACATTGATACGATTTTCGGTGAATTAAGTCAGAAACACTACTCTTTACCCGGATGACCTCATTGCCTGTAGTTTCCGACTCTTCAGCATGATAACATCCTCATATGGGATCCTTACTGGCCCCATATGGGCTAACATATGGGCGCATATGATTTTGCACTCAAGATTCACAAAGGGCCATATGGGCCAGCCCATATGCCCATATGACCCATATGGGATAGTTCTGAGGCCCATGAGGGCAACTGCCCCACTAAGACCCCAGAACAATTCCATAAGGGTCATATGGGCATATGGCCCGTATGGCCCCATATGAATCTTGGGTGCAAAATTTAATGTTCCCCATATGAGTTCACCCATATGGGGCCCACAAAGGTTTGCAGTGGCAACACCAATAAACTGTTACGGAAGGAAGTAAGGCGACACTACATAATCGCATAGCGCCATTACCTTTGAAGTGGTACAAACAAACTTTAGATCAGTGGTGAGGAATGGCTCTTGGAGGCGATGAAAATTTAATTTAAATACCTTTCACTCGAAGATTATGCCACTGAAAAGTATGTAAAAGTTACAATTTTATTACGATTTTTTTTTATGAAATTACAGAATAGAACATAGCTTGAAGTGATGACTAAGGCCACTCAAAGTTATGAAACTTGGCCAAAACCTTTGTTTTCTGTAAAACAAAAAGAAATAAAAAAGAGCAAGATTTGTTTGAGCTTTACTTGACATACAGTATCACGTAAATGGCAAGATATCTTTGGCAGGAATTGACGGACGGAAACATAAGGCAGATCAAATTCATTGATTTCACGACAATTTCTTGTCAGCTGGCAAGGGTGAGAAGCGTAGCTGCTAACATCCTAATCCAGTCATTTCGTGGCAATTAGGGTATGATAAAAATCCAGAAACGTGCTAGTATTCCTCTTTTTTTAAATTAATAGGACAAATAACACAAGTGTTTTCAATATATTCCATATCGTTAAGTACGATAAAATACATAAACCATTTCTAGTCAGGTCAATGACGGAAATAGAAGGTAGTAGACAGTACTGTAAAATATTGGAGGTCATAAAATTGAAACCTTTGAGAACCGCTTAATATTTATATTGTGACGTGTACAGTTATACCCCATGACGTATTTCCAATATCTGCAATGCAGCCCTGAGATGAGAGAGGTAATGGTATACCGTGGAGCAGTTCATACCACAGTGTAAGGATCACCGAAATATGGATGTGGCAAGAAACCCCACGAGCATGTCCCCTAATAAAGTTTACCTAGTACTGTATAGGCATAACACTGACAACTAATGTGCCAAGTTCCAGACAGCTGCTTCGTTGTCTGGTCCAAATTGCTTTCTTACGAGTTCTTGCTGTTATCATCTACAACTAGAATCCAAAAATTGCATATCGTCAGTTGAAAAGAAAGCACACTTTTGGTGATCGGCTTTCCTAAAACACCTGAGGCACTGTAACATTAGCTGTCAAGCTCCCTCCTATTCCATTCCAAAGAGAAGCATGGAATGATTTAACGGCACCCCTGGGAGAGTTTCGGCCCTGGGGTTTAGGGACTAGACTTTTCACTAATCTCGCCCCTTGACCAGTGGTTCCCAAACTTTTTAAGCTCATTGCCACCTTTTAGAGAATGGAGCTAGGAAAACTCCCCCTTACCGTATCAAATCAATAGTATTGCCTTGAATGAAATGACAATAATAGAACTCATGTTGAAATAAAAGGTATATGGCCTACACATGCAAGATTCAAATTTAGCTCGCTTTTGTAATAGTGAATCACAAAATAAGGGTCAGGGACAGAGGAATATTTCTGAATTTAACAGATGCCAGTGCTCCCCCCTCCACGAAGTGAGGAACGTTCTTCAAGGGGGTCAGGGACAACGCCCCAATGAAGACAGGGAAGGAGACTTCTTCTGATTACTTGATAACTAGATGCGCCCTAAAGACATTATAGAAATCAACCTTACATCATTTTGTATTTCAATCAGAGGTGCCGCCAGAATCTGGTAATTGTGGGAGGGGGTACCACAGATGACGTCGTAATGCTACCTCAGTTTAACCCCTAAGTCTACTTTTTAAGAGCCCCTGCAATTGTAAACAGTAGTGGGATATCATTTATTTATCACCTTACAAAAGTGCCGTCCTGGGGGAAGGATCCTGGGGAAGGCTCCCCTCCCCCATTTTTTTATTTGAGAAATTTATGTTAATTTTAGGTTACTTAGATGCAAAATGATCCTATTTTGAAATATTTTTGGTACTGATCATACATGGTTAGAAAATGTCCATAATTTATTTGGTTAAATCTAATTTTGTTTAGGTGAAGGTAAAAGAGGAGACTTTGTTGTCTAAGAGAAGGGTATGTTGCTGACAACCTTCTGAAACCTCCTACTCTTTAGCTACTTTACTGCCTACTATTCGGGAGAGTTTTTACACAAAATAAAGAAGTGCGTGGAGTCCATAGAAACATACTTAAGCTATAACGAAATTTTACTTTGCTTCATTGCGCACAGTGATAAAAGGGTATCAAAGGGTGGCAGGCACAATACAGGGCCCCCTGGAAGCTCTCTATTCATTATACAAAGTGGAGCACTGACTTCAGCGGCGTGGCTAGAAGGAAATTTCAGGGGGCCGAGGTATCAAATGGGTGGGGTTACAGCATTGATCGCCAGCCATATTTCTTACACATTTTATTAGGACACAAACATTTGGGAGGGGGGGGGGGCTAACAAAAATCCCACCGTAGCTACGCGCCTGCCAGACATGATGCTTATTACCTGACATCCAAATGATACCATAGAGCATGACGCCGAACACTTTACAACTATTGTAGTTTTAATAACTTTTAAGGACAATCCTGACGAGCAGATTCCAGCAATGGGGAATGGGAGGGAAAGAGAGAGTATAGGTACAGGGAGGTGATATTAGACCTCCCTGATAGTTATAGCAAAGGGGCGGAAGGCTTACAAGAAAGTGACAGGGACATTTTTCAGCCATAGACCCTTTGCTTACCACTTTAACTACAACTGATGGGAATATGAGGGTCCTAGCAGGCAAAAAGTCGAAGCGATTTTGTTGCATCTACCAAAAGATAATTCGCATGCTTTCAAGAGCACCCGAGTAGGGAATGTTAGACCCATACAGATTCGACTTGTTATCCTTTTTTGTTATCCTTTTAATGCAAATTAGTTAGAGAGCTCAGCTAGAGAAACCCTTTTGGAATGTTTAAGGCCTTGTTTAAATTTAATTTCTTATTATTTGCAAAGCGCCTCCTGTCTCCTAGCGCTCATCGCTCCTGAGCTGCGCAAATACCCCCGGGCGATAGGGCTCCCGCTGTGAACCACTACCCTATCCAGTAAACATTCTCCCTACTAAGTTACTTGTATTACCCCTCCTCCAATTTAATAAAAAATCACCTGCCATGCCTAGTGCAAGCTTGCTGTAGCCACGAAAGGTGCTAAAGGGGCGAGAGGGCTTTCAGGGGGACATAAATTTTCAGGGGGTGAGACAAACTAAGTATATTAATGCAATGGTCTTTTTTATTTTCTAGGGGACAAGTCTTTGGGGGAGGGCTTCAGGCCCTGGGTCCCTTAGTTACAGACTTGGTCTATTTTATCTCCTAAATAAAGTTACAGTAGCTTGCACTTGCACTAAGTTTAAATTGTTCAAAGCCATACCAACATACTACTATGTGTGAGTTATTGAGAAAAACTGACTCTTCATGTCATCATTGACCAACTATAGTGAA
>WURT03648404.1:5433-19260 GCA_009936505.3 Holothuria glaberrima | reverse complement strand
AATAGTCGTTCGTGTTTCATGGTGCCGTCACTGACGTCATTGAGATGCCTTTATCTGCCGGTCACAGTACATGCGCAGTAAGAGTATTTACATTACACTTGGGCGTTTTTCAAGTATGTTGGGAAAACAATTCACACGATCATAAATTTGTCCATTAACATCGTCATATAAATATATATTTTTGACAAAAAGTTTGATCGAGCTTAAAACTTGAAAGTATAGAACAAATCCTCGACCTTATCTGGTATTTTCATGCACCGCTATTTCTTTCATTTTCCAAGTAGCTGTCACACTGGACAGAGTGTGGACTTAAAATAGCCAATCATGATTTTACCGTAAACTTTACAGGGAACTGTTTCTGTGTTCATATCGAAACACCACGTTCAATACTCTTTCTGGGTGAACGAAACGAGGAAGTCATCAGTGTCCGGTCTAAACACCTGTGATTCGGTCATGTCCAAGAAAAAGATTAGATAACCATTCGATAGCAATGAATGTCGGGATGCTGTGTCAAGCACTGAAGGAACCATGAAGTATCTAGGATACTCCAACAGGGGTGCAACTAAATAACCTTCCTGCTGGAGAAGGTCCCCCTTTGAAGGTCGAAACGGAGATGGTGAATGTGTATTACAGTGCTATCACCTTCTCAAGAAACATTCATTTTTGATAAAAGATAATCCAGAAATGCAACAAAAATTTGTGAAACAAGACAACTTAGAAAAATGAAAACTCGACCAATATATCTCATAACGTATTCAGCAGGAAAAACCCCGCTTCCTTCACCTGTTCACCATGCACTGCTAACCAATGACGGCGGCGCCCTTTCAAAAAGGGGTCAACCGGTCAGCTGACAACCCTTTTAACCACTCAACCTCTCTACTTTAACAGGCGGTAACTTTAAAATTGCCCAGTTGCATCGAGGCAGCTATGTAAAAGCCAATATTTTCATGGTGGGGTCCTGAAGTATGTGGTGCCGATTTGGGAGGGAACCAAGCTCTAGAGTTATTAACGAAGTTATGAATATTAGGATGGTACTGCAACCGCAGAAAGTGTGAGCAAGAAAGCAACGCCGTAACAGCTACTAGTACATTTAACAGAAGGGGGCGGGGCTGGGTGGGTAACCTTGATTAAATAGTTCCCATGACTGGAAGGGGATAGGTATTCCGAAAACGCTTTTAGAACACAGCCCTCTTTGTAAGATGTTCAGGTAATCATTAACTGGTTAATGATTAATTGGAAATGGATGCACGGAAAGGGCCGAAGAGTGTGGTCTATGTAAAAAAAGTTTGGTCCTTTTTTTTAAATTCATCATCTGATCATACTTTGGAGTAAGTAAACACATGCTAGATTGACGGCACTAAAAAATGTTTTTCACAACCCATCATTCTATGGTTGAATAGGGCTGTCACGATTCATCGATAATCGCGATAATTGTGACACTAGTTTCCTCTCAATACCATAGTGGAGGTCCTTCAAAAAAGAGAAGAAAGTAGAAGCAAACGAATGTATTGTGTTTTTAACGATATTAATAAACATTCATTGCAGCTTTTCACGTTTTCAAAAACACGTCGTGTTTCTAAAATAAACGGAATAGTTACAAAAGCAATCAAAGAATTAACAGTTTGAAATGTATCAAGTGCCTAAATTGAATACATTCACAGGTTCGGTTTTCGTTGGGTAATATTGCAATACTACTATGTATCGCGATACTTTCTTCAGCGATAATCGCGATACCATTCTGCTGCATCGTGACAGCCATATGGTACACGTTGAGTACGCCATTTTACCTAGGACTATCGTAAATACAAGGAGCTCTGAAATACATTTCAGTGAAAGATGCATAGTGTTTCTATCAATTACATCTCCAAAATCGATTCTTCGACCGAACTGTACACCCACGCAGCCATAGGTGAACAGTTGACCAGCTTTAACTGTTTACGGAGGCTAATTCGTCACGAGACGTATAGCTTACGTGTTCAGCAATTGTAAGGGGGACAAAATAATGTATGGGGAGGACAGAAAACCAACAGGGCCGTGCCCCTCGTTCTACAAATAGTTTATTGAACAGCACCAGTGGATGTAATTAAGGTGCCGTGAGGTTGATAATGGACGTTGCGTGTGAATGGGCTGCAACCGAAAAATCGCATCCAAACGAATTTTAGAGCAACTTTAGTAACTTTACTTTTTGAACAATATAGACAGAGAAGATGGTTACTGTTTAACTCTCCTGTACAATTCCTAAGGGTAATTACCCCAACGAGTTCTACTACAACACAATAGCGGCCCAAAGAAATTTTGTTGGGGGAGGGGGGAAAAACCAGATCGGCATTTCAAGGAGTCTCTGACGCCCCCTTCCCCCGGCAATATCAATGGTCCGCTTCTCATGCTGCAGTAGGAGTATGATGACTTTTTTCTATTTTAACGTGAGAACATGTTTACTTATCTCCCTTTTTGAGATTGACGATCATGCTTCGCAAACTTTTTTAGGGGACGGGGGAGGCTTGCTCCACAGGGAAAATCTACCCCACGGCATAAAATGCCATTCGAAACAACTTCTTCCACACAATTGGCAATAAGCCAGTGTGGTTGTTGAATTTTTCGATAAGTCACTTTCTGGAAGGCAATCATCATTTTAGGTAATAAAATTATTGAAAGTGGGATTTTTTAGAAAACAGAAAATGAAAACACGGGGACTCCAATTTTTCAAGACCAACTAACATCCGCCTCCTTACAGAGATGTTAAAGCAGTTGGTTATAGTCTATGTGTACCGCAGTTAACCTTGCTAAAGGTTCACATTCTAAAAATCCAGATTATTTTTTAGTATATTTTGTGCTGTTTTAATTTGCATTGCATGGAGAAGATCTGTCTGCTATAATCATTATATATACTTGTCGATACATGAAAAGTACTTTCAGCTTTTGCGGATTGGTCCCCGGCGGTGATCTTGGAGCTTCGTAGTGGACTCTGTTTGCTCGGCTCCTCAGCTTTCTGAACCACCGACTGAACAAAAATGACGTAAAGCCTGCCACGTAGACAAAGAATTTCGTCGTCTTGAGTGGTTTGGCTTACCCACAAACCGATTCAGAGTTGGGTGGTCCGGACAGCCTGAGACTGATACAAAAAACCTTAGCACACAACTTTACCCAGATTACCGTTGACTGAGGATCCTAGTTAAGTTGTTTTCATATTTTATTTACTCATATTACGAATATTAAAACTCAATTGGGGGTTTAATTACCACCAATTAAATTTATAACATCGTAATCATTAAAATAACAGTTTAAATAATGATATAGAGACACTCTTGATATTGGACCTTTCAAGTTTAATAAAATAATTTATTATGGTCATTTTGCCTTATACTGACTGCTACAAACCTCTTCTCCCCCCCCCCCATTCCCTACCTCAATCCCTCTTGTATGAGAAGGCTACTCATTTCAACACTGACGTATAGTCATGCATATGTTTCTTAAGATTGTCCTGCCGTTGTGCGTGATGCTCCGCATAAGCAACAGAGTAAGGGAAAATAAGCCAGTGAGCCACAACTGGAAAAAAGGCAGTGGTCGGCTCGACTTGAACCAATTGGTTGTAAACTGGGCAGTTAAACCTCATCTAACTAACCTTAAGATTGTCTCCTTCCTGCAACCCCTTTCCTCATATGGACGTAGAAACCCAATTTGGTTTGGGGGCTGTAAAGACTTGCCCGAAAAATGTAACCAAAGGCGCGTTTCAACATGTTAATATACGTTTCGTATAGACATCCATCGGTTATTACATCACAATGATCGCATATTAATTACATTCAATCACTTTCCGCGTTATTGCCTTCCATATTGGTTATAAAATTTGGGGAAGTCCTTACAATGATAATGATACTAAACGGTGGTGTAGCCGTGATTTCTCTCACGGGGCCATGTAGTATGTTGTGTGATTACTGGCATGGGGAGGGGTGTCCCCCTCCCCTTTGAATACGTGTGAAAAATTAGGTGTCCTTAAATGCAGTCTGATACCACATATGCTACTGTACATTTGAAGTAAAAAACGGTGTTAAAAAATTTACGTATTTCAGATACTAAAAAAAATCATCATTAGTGAGGGGGGTCTGGCCCAAAGGCCATGCCCTAAAAATTTAGACTGCCCTAACATCTTACTTGCAAAATCTGCCGAAAACTGTATTTAAGGTGGTCTTGCCTAGACCCAGGGACTTAAGTTGAAGACAAAACAGCGTAAATTACCTACTTCTGTTGGTACGCCATCTACCTACCTCATTTGTACAAAGTTACTGCACATAACACTTGAATTTATACGGTTCAGTTGACACGGGCCCTCATATGTTTAGAAGATAAAATCTGTATCTGTAAATCATGGAATTAAAATACTCAAATTTTCTGGGCCACATGTCACACTCAATATTTCTTTTATATTCTGGACTTGAGTCCGCTTTTACTGGACTCAGAATTGTCCCAGAATTGCAGTTTCCGGAACTGGAACTAGCCCGGCGTGCCAGAGTTGCAACTGATTCCGACCTAGTCAACATAAATTAAAGTAACATGGTTACTTGAGGCTCCAATTATTGTCGGTGCACGGTTAAATCAATGGTCATACACAGTCAACTAAATTATTGGGTGAGCCAGGCCAAAAAATATATAGAAACCCCAATTCTGACCCGGGAGGTGTTAGGACCTGCTAACTAGGATCGGATTTAGGGGGCTACGGGGCTCAAGCCCCAACCCCTCGCCAAAGAAAATAACAGGGGAAACGAAGAGAAATAGAAGCAAAAAGGATATAAAGAAAAAAGAAAGAGAAATAGGAGAGGAAAACTAAACAAAATTTTCGTAAAACGTATTCAAAATATTTCTTTCTGCATATGTTGTTTAGAACTTCTACTTGAGATGATAATCCATTTGACAACGAGATGGAGAGTTTCACTGTGTGAAAACAGTTGAATGGCTGAGAAATGGTGATAGTCTACAGATCTATTGACCTGAAAATAATAATACACTCGAAGGAGGGGGACATGGCCTGCTGAATGGAGCTGTAGTAACAAATTTGTGAAATGAGTAAAATATCTTGCAAACTATATGGGGGGGGGGGGTTTAGTTGCCAAATGTTCGCCATTAAGGTGTTCTAGGATGGTTAAAGACGCCAGGCTGGCAAGGGGATGTTCTTTCGTACAGACTATTGCGAGCCCCCACCCCTGGCAATCTCTTGTCAAAATATACTATCGAACATGTCAAGCAATGACTCATTGTGTGGGAGCGAGTGCAGACCTAACATTTTTAATAATAATGTAAAAATTTATAATGTCCTAAAGAGATTAAGCAAAATATTTCTACAGGAGATGTAGTGAAATGTGTCGAGGGATAAATAGTTGATGTATTTTTTATTGTTTCTATCTCATACCTTTCACAAAGTACCTAAGTTTTTAAGCCATTACATTCAGTTTAATCCTTTTCATTTTCTTTTGCAATTTCATGAAGTATGTAAGCCTAGCCAAGGGGGAGGGACCATGTGGCAAACTGGGACCTCCCAAGATAAAAAATTAACATGGCCTTCATGCATTTTAGTATATCTCGTCCCCTGAAAACATATTTCGCCCCTTGGAAACTATGTTGCCCCTGCAGCATCTTGTCTGGCTTCTGGCCTGAATACCATTCCAAACGTTTTCGCTTCATTCAGCAATTACTGTGTTACATTTATGCTATTCTGCATGGTTTTGATTACTCAAGTGCAAAGTTAACAACTTGTGAAGAAGGGGAATTCTTTCAGCCTTCCACTGCTTTGAAAAGGAAAATATATCTGAAGAAAACTAGCTTTTTCTAGCCAATTACAAACATGCCAAGATGATCCCACAGAACTGACGGTCTCAGGAGTTGGCAATGAATAAGGAAAGTCTGGCAACGAATAGGGAGGATATGCCCTTCACTGCCACTTAATTTTATGGCCTTTCCAAGGTTGACTTGTACTGGGTATATTATTACACAGGGGTTTCTTTAAAAGAACACATTTTTCAATAAAATTATTGACATAATCAGATTCTATGAAAAATTTACACCTTCCTAGATCTATTTTGTGTCAAATTCAAACCCCCAAAACATTATAAATGATACAAGAAAAGTAATCAATAAATCACAATAACTTAACACCTGTTCGACAACTGCTAAACTTACTCCCTGCTGTCAAGGGGGTTGGCACCACAGAATTCTGTGGTAAGCAATGACTTGGTAACTAAAATGGAATATTTGTAAAACGATCTTCTAGGTCAGTAAAACTCACGTGGGGGAGTAGGTACAGCAAGGGAACACCTCGTTTATGAGGTCTGATTTATGACTAGATAGATTTTAGACTGACGGGTATTTTATTGCTTTGTACGACTGTGTCTTCTGTGGTAACAACTTCTCATGAAGCATTAATAAATCAGTCATATCTTCAAGGCAGAACCATTTTACTTAAGAAATTGAGGTGTCTCAAAGAACTAACTGAATGTAAACTTTACCATGAAAATCATAAATTAAAATTAGAAAATTTTGGCCCGCTTCGCACGCAGTTGTTGTCATTCACACCAATACACCGACTAACCCTACATCACAAATAAACACTAATGTACATCTCGCGCATCACGCACGCCTCCAAATTTGAGAATAACCTTAGTTAGATTCGCCCCTGAACCTAACCTGATGCCCTAACAACCTGTAAGTCTTCTCAACCATTAACATCTTATTTCAGAAAATATGAAATAATCGTAGAAATTAAAGTGAGGAGGACTGACGTCTGCCGATCTGGACTGAAGCCATTGATTTGACTCTCTCTACGGAAACAAAGCAATGGCGCATAATACAAACATGATGTCGTTGCTATTGCCTTAGCTACTGGCGGAGAAACTACCAGTTTTCAAGTAAGGAGTATAAAGCAAAACACGCAAGGGAATATGATGACTTAAACCTGTTATGAAAATTACTCCTAATCTTTCGAAAAACTTATAAAATGACATTTGACTTCTGAAGATTAATGCACCCTTTACGAACGGAGACAGGTAGATCATCCAGCTTTTTGCCGCACAGAGGAAGCGCCCTCACAATTTTCGTTGTTTCACTTAATTGAACAAGCATTGTTGCACGGTGTCACCGTTTTCCATTACCTTAATTTCTATTGAAAGGATACATTTCCTTGACAAAGAAACTGGAGCAGATTTTCTGCATTTCTAGTATGCAGTATTGCGCAAGCTTCCAGTGTTTTCGCACCCTGAACCCCACCAGGGCTCGGCTACTGGACCCCGCCAAATGCCCTAATGCAGGTCCCTGAATCCCACGCGTGCAACTCTCCTTTCGCGGTTCGTGGTGCACCTTGCCTGCTCTAAAGACCCCCTGTTCTGACCATATGAATATAACTGCATGTAAAAGAGTGTATAACAGGGCCGGATTTACCTTTGGGGGCCCTGGGCACACTAATGCGGGGACCCCTTTGACTGTAATTCTCCAAAAGACTAATGTGGCGCAAATTACGAAGGAGGGCAAGGTCGTGGTCACTCCTTCCCCCCTCCCTCCACTCGAAATGAACTCCATATATTTCCTTCCAACGTACATGTTAGCCTAAAAACGAAAATTAGCACAGATGAACTCCACAAACTACTCAAAAAAAATACAAAAATGTAATTTTGTGGGGCCCCTGGGCACGTGGCCAGCTGGTCCATGCTTAAATCCGGCCCTGATGTATTAACTAGGTATGAGTGTAAAAAATTATTTTGCTACACTGTCAAATGCCCCGTACTCGCAATCGGCTCGGAAATCGGGCCACTGGAATCGAAATAAACTGGCAGGGAAAGAGATCACTGGACTGGGATTTGACTCGAAATCGAGTTAGGTAGACTAGGACACAGCCCTGGTGGGTAGTATGGGTAATAATTATAGGCCTCGATAATTTAAAGATATGTTATAAACATCTTTGTTTTTCCTTTAAAAAGCCTATCCCCCACTGTTCTGCTAGTTGTGGCTATTTGGGACTTTCTTCACATAGTATATTTTATGCAATAAATCAAATAGCATTGTATAGCATACCCGGATTCCGACTGTAGGCTAGGAGACTGCAGTAGATCTTTACAAGAAATAAATAATAACAGCGTGAAACGTTACTCCAAACCAATCATAGGCCTATTCAAAAAAATCTTTAAATTGTTTTAGGAAAGCAAGAAAAAGAAATGCTAATAAAATGCCTAGCTCCCATAACGTTGCAATATTCCTGTTTGTATATACGGTCATTATCTTTTTATTTCTTTCCTTTTGCGGTAACTTTTCACGTTTTTAATAAGGGCTTATTCACCAGTTCAAGGAAGTTGTTAAGGACCTTGACGGATACTAAGTGTACATCGTTCAAAACAATTAGGATATTACACAGCTGCACCTTGCCAGGAAATTTTGCTTACAGCCGTAGTCGTAGTGCCTTGTTATAGGTTGTAAAGCCACGTCAAAGCTAGAAGAGTTTAAAGTGATCAAATTTGACATTACGCTTCAAAAAACATAATATTACTTTATCTTTTTTCTTCAAAGAAATTTTCGAAGATAACACTTTATCGGATCATTTCCGGAATTTCAACATCTACCGATACGTGGGAACTGAATTAGCGTTAGCCTACCCTTCATGTTCAATTCTTAAGAACTGTAGATGTAGGTCTCTCTCGAAGGACAGACTTACATTGCTTCTCTCATCGATAGGATAGTCTTTGCGTGTCTAAGTGCATTCTTAGAACTTCGCCTGACAACCATCGAGGACTACGTATTCTGCACACGTGATTTACTTTTCAGGCCAACTCGAATGGAAGCAGTATTACAGCTAATTGGCTAATGTCTCAATTGTTGTGTTGGTGCCCGATTGTGACGTCACATCGACAGACTCTTACTCTATTCATTTACCTCATCTTGTTTATAAAAAATTGGTGAATACTCTCAAGTGCTCCAAAGCAACCAATGAAACTAAAGAAAAAACGACCAATAACACGCTACCAATTTTTCAAGACGACCAATGAAACATCTAGCTTTTAAGCGCAATGGCCGAGTTGCTGTATCCGTTTGTACTGTACTTGTGTTAATCATCATTTGGAGACTTCAAAATGAAAGAGATTTATTACCAAGGTATTTTAGACGTTGGAAAGTTACCCGGTAAGTTTTGTGAACAAAAGATAAGAGGCGGCCTGCGCGTTTGTGGTCACAGCCTTACACTGTCACTTTTTTCAATTAGTATCGTTAGCCTATATTTAAAGGGGCTTTTTGTGTTGGTTCACAAAATTCATGATTTTTTTTCACACTTGTTGAAATTTACTCACTTCTTGATAGTACACGGTCAAACTAAGAGATTCTACACATCTGACTCACAACAAAAACCGCAATGATAGGTCAATTAATGATTAAAATCATCTATTTCAAATTTGTGACCAGACACTTTTTGCCATTATGTAGTAATTATATGCAATCCCTGTCCACAAAAACTACAATTTCTCACATTTTCGGTAACTGTAAAAAGTGATATATGCGTAATGAGGCTAATTAGAAGCATTGTATGCAATAATTTACTTCAGACTCGTCACAAAATTAGTCAGTATCAACTCAATTAGCTCTTTAATTATTTTTATTTTAGTTCAACCCTCATACTTTGTGCAACCTCGAGGTAGGGTTAGTTGGTAGCAATTTCAGGGAAATGCCAGCAGGTCTAGCTATTTTTAAAATCAGTCAAACATCCGATTACCGAGGTAATTTAATTTATTTCTGGTGAGTTGGCATTTCGAGGTGACGGTGCTCCTCCCCCTCCCACCATCAAGTGTTGAAATGATCACTACGGTATACTAGGACAAAATACGTGAACAAAGTAAGGTTCAGATGAACTTCGTTAGCTTATCTTTACCGTCGTCATCCACTTTATGCCCCAATTTTGGCCCTTAACAGACAAACTTTACTGCTGTAAGAGTGGGTTACAACCCTTTTGAGTAAGTGTTAAACCTGAATTTTAATATCAGGGGCGTATCCGGGAATTTTCAATAGAGAGGGCGCAGTTTGATTGATCGCTGTCCTGGGGAGGGTTTAAAGGAAGGGGTGTCGCCCTCACCCTTTGGAAAATTTTGCTTTGCAAGAGGGCTGAGATGCAGAATGGTGCTATATTTGACACATTTTTGAAGCATTTTCTTTTTTGCGTCAACTTCTTTTATTCACGCATGACGGATAACAGAGGGCGCCTCTCAAAATTAATGACAAGAAATACACATAGATGTACGAAGCGGGAGCTGCGGATCTGCATCCCCTCCTCCTGTGGGCAGAGAACCTGTTCTCTGGGGGCAAAACGTACTGAATTTTCGGTCAAAAAGGCATTAAAATGTCAGTCAAAAGTGTTGCAACCCCCATGCTTAATGGGATACAGTAGTTCCGCACAGCCACACTTGTGGATATACTAAAGTCGGGCCGGCCTTTTTCCAGTTGTGGCTCACTGGCTTGTTTTCCCTACTCCATTGCTTATGCTGAGTAGCAAGCACAATGGCAGTAGGTTCAATTTTTCAAGTCTTTGCTATGACCCGGCCAGGATTCGAACCCCCGACCTTCCGGCTGCAAGTCGGATGCTCTAACCACTTGACCATGCAGTCGGTCTAATTACCAATCAGAAATTAATTTGGTAAAACCATTAATGTTTTGTTATATTTTTTCTTCCTTTCAATGACCAGCGGCACGACACGGTTTCCATGGACAAGTTACTCTGTACCAATTTCTGTTGAAGGACATTTAATGTTGGGACAAAATCTAGACCTTAGCAAAAAGTTTAAATTACATAGGATGTCGGGATCGTATGCGGAAACCTTCAATGTACCCTTTCCTTTGTACAATCACACCCTTCCTAACTTTTTCATAAACCCGGATAAAAACCATTCACGTTACAGACACTCAATCTTAGCGTTCTCCCACACTCCAAAAAGCGGTGGGACAACAATAAAACGTTGTATGAAAACAGTGTCCGAGTTGTCCGGTAAACGGTCACCGTTGATTTTGAATGGACCTTCTTGCTTTTCTACAAGATTATCACTACTCACTGGCAAACTCCCAGAAGATATGATAGATTCATTCGCTGGATCTTTGTTAGGAATCTGCGACCATGTAAAAAAGAAAAACTGTGCTTATTTTACTACAATGAGGGACCCTTACGACAGGCTTATTTCTCACTACTTTTTCTGTAAAGCGGGAAAGCAAACATTTCTGTCTTGTGAAAACAAAACCATTGTGGAATTTGCCCGACGAGTCGGAAGCACCGTTTTTACTCAGTTGTCTGCTCAGTTTAAATGTTCAAGAGAAAGAGAAATCAGAAAACAGAACGAAACTTGGAGATGTTATAAAAGGGATTTTGCTTACGAACCTCAGAGCCGTGAGAGAGATTTGATGCTCGAATACTTAGTCGAAAACTTGGAGTCACTGTTTGCTGTAATTGGCTTAACGGAAGAATTCGATTTTAGCTTGAAACTACTGCAATATACATTTGGTTGGCCGTTTTTCGATAAATGCAAGGGAGAAAAGTTTAATGTGGGATCATATTCTATAAACAATTCGGATTCGGTTTCCCAGTCGGAAAATCGGCAAAAACTTGAAGCGAGGGACACTTTGTTAGCCAATGAGGAGATACGAGACGCTCTTTATCCAGATGTTGTGCTCTACCAACGAGCTAAAGAAATATTTCAGAAGGAAAAGGAGGCATTTATAAAGCTAAATTCATTTTAATATTAAGATGGTTCGTATTTACAATGTTTTCAGGGGAGTAGCTTGGGGTATGGTCAGGGTAACGTCAACAGTTCAAGGTAGCCTGGGCATGAGACGTATTGAAGAAAAGGCCCCAGTTTGGTCTGTGTAAAACGTCTTAGACATAGCTAATAGCTATATCGCGCAGCAATATACGAGTCAAGAAGTTTAGATAAGTCTAGTGCCCATCCTACAGTATCTCCAGAGACGACGTATAGGTATACATACAGCCAACTTTCCACATTGGGCTGCACCAATCTCTACACGCACACGGTGCGCATCCCGTTTGACGAATTTGATTCTTGTATCTACATGCATTGGCGTGTATAGATGTTTGACGTTTGTTTTGACATTCTATAAAGCTAGCAATACACACTACACGACTTTGCACACCGCAACTCAACTCGACCGTCCAGTCTCAGTCGGGAAGAACCAACCGGTTCTTCCCGACTGAAGGCGATGCGACTTGAAGTTGATCTTTAACTGCCTATCGCAGTCGTAAACTCACGCACACTACACGACTGTTGGAGACCCGACGGTCGAGTTGAGTTGCGGTGTGCAAAGTCGTGTAGTGTGTGGCTAGCTTAAGGAGCTAAAACTACGGCGATCCGTTACGTCATCCCCAGTCCTCCAACACCATTGGTCGGCGATGTGAGCAGGTACAACAAAAAAAGATGGAAAGTGTTTTAAAAGTATGCTCTCTTAATTGATTCTTTAATATTTATATATCGAAATATAGTTACACCACAGAGCACTGAGAGACAATAATAGAATCAAAACTGAAACTGAAATATTCTGGTTTATTTTTCTTTTATCTTTTACGAGTACATCTGACAATATTGTTTGCAGCTGAGAAGGACCTCATACGACGCACACACTTTTCTTTACAAGCTTTAAGACCAGTACCCAAAACTACACCACCTTTCGGTAAGGCGGATTCTAAAGAAGCAAGGCACAAATTATATCCGAAAGTGACCTTACAGGAAGATTGCAACCCTGTTTCATCCATAAGACCCCTATCACCCCCTAGCGTTCTTTTGAATCACTTTGTTATCATCTGTGTACACTTTCCCACCCTGTTTTATTTATACTATCCAATGACCATCACAAGATAACATCACAAAACAAATTTATATAAATCTTTGCTTTGTAATACTTTCTTCAACCAAAGGACTTGTTTTCCCAACCAAAGACGTAAAAAGTTCACAAAACTAGCTTTAGTTTGGATGCAGAATCAAGTATAAATGAACCTTAGGAAAGGAATGTCCTCATCAATTAAAAAAAAACCTATGAATGCCACATATTCCTACTCAAACCAAATCCTTCACTTTTCTATGTCCAAGAATTTTTCGTCCAATCTTTAAGGTGAATGGCTTCTTACTCTATACCATGCCAACTACTGATGAAAAAGTAGACCGGTTTGATCAGTACATAATCAACATATCAATCGATCGACCAATCAACCAACTGATCGATCCATCAATCAATCTGGCATATATGCTTCTACAATGAAGGCATGTTTAAGGAAAACATATGTTGCTACTGTTTAAAACGATGTTTAACCGTGGTTAAGTTTATGCCCGTACCACAATAAAAACCCCTTTAGTTTATCCAGCTAAGATCTGAATAAATAATATATACCTCCTTCCTTTCTCTGCTTCAACTATTTCTCCAGGATTTTTACTACATACATACTCATTTGCACCTTGTTTAGGAAGTAATGCGTAACAAAGAACACACATATGTTTGAAATCATTTAACACAAGTCTTAAGGAAGCGTTTTTTATCTGGAACACAAAAACTATGAAGAAATATGACCAAGCCTATAGCCATGGGGGATGGGCTGATGGATGGGGTGACAACCATCCCATTAGAAATTCTACCATTGCCTCAATACATTAACACAGCTCAACCCTCCCCCAAAGCTATCTTTCTCCTGTTAGTATCATGTCTGGATTCTGGCATGCACATGGCAACACCCCTATCCCCTCCTACCCCCACAACTCACCCAGCCCCATGTCCAAATTCCCACTTTTGGAACAATTATGGTTTATTCTATTTTGTTGT
>WURT03648393.1:0-19261 GCA_009936505.3 Holothuria glaberrima | reverse complement strand
ATAAGAAATTCTTATGGTGCCACGCCAAAGCCGGAAACTGGTACCCGGTGAGTAGCTTCCCCTTTAAGTGCGTTTCTTGGAGGGCCACCATCAGTTGGTACTTAACGTAGGCCTATTTTTTGTAAAAAAAAAAAAATACATCACAATTTGGCGGAAATAGGCTCTTTCTAGATCTCAAAACTTGCATCAAAGCACTTTTAGAGCCTCCGTTGGTAATTAGAAACTTTATAAAACATATTCATCAAATTACTTTGTAAGCGAAAACAGGACTATAAAAGATACTTTTCAACCTCATCGATTTTGGCCTGTTATAGGATATTTTGCCCTAAGATTTTGTAGAACAACTGCAAAATTTTTAACCTTTACCCTTTAGCTGCGTTGCGTGTATCATGTATGAGGAAGGAGGTTTCTTCGTCAGTGCAAATTAAAATGGGGCAAAGAGACCCTCTATTTGCGATTTCGCAGGTCCCGAGGGCAAAAAAAACACTCTTTGTAAAACCACTTTTGAAGAAAGCCTCGCTGGATAAGGAAAATACGAGCAACTACCGCCCGGTCTCCAGCTTACCGTTCCTTTTAAAAGTTATTGAAAAAATAGCTACATCTCGCTTCAATGACCACCCGATGAAAAATAATTTTCATGAAAAAATACAATCTGCCTATAAAAGATACCATAACACTGGAACTGCTTTATTGAAGGTGCATTCCGATATCCTCCAAGCTATTGATCGGAAAAATGGTGTCATCCTTGTATTACTAGACCTTATCGCAGCCTTTGACACAATCGATCATAATATTCTCAATCAACGTCTGAATAGCTTTGGAATAAATGGTGCTGCACTCGTTTGGTTTCGTTCGTATATGGTATCCAGATCACAACGTGTCATCATACGGATTGAATTGTCAAAAATCTCCATGCTTCCTTTTGGTGTTCCACAAGGGTCTGTTCTTGGACCCATCTTCTTTATCCTATACGCAAAGCCTCTAGCCAATATTTGTAGGAAACATGGAATAAATGTGCATTTGTATGCGGACGACGCGCAAATTTAACTACCTTACAACATCGCAGATCCTAAAGATGCTAAGCGTTCTGTCAGTCAAATGGAGTTGTGTCTTTTGGACATAAAGGAGTGGATGGCAGATAAAAAACTAAAGTTAAATGAAGATAAGACTAAGTATTGAACATCAAATCTTCTTACTACACACATAGTAATTTGGTTCAGTCTGTTAATGTTTGTGACACTAAAGTCCCAACATCCCCATCTGCACGCAATATAGGTGTTGTATTTGTCAGTACCCTTTCCATGGAACGACATATTAATACCGTCTGTAAAACGTCCTACTTTAAATTAAAGAATATCAGGGCTATTCGTAATGTGCTTACCCAAACAGAAATTGAAAAGCTTGTGCACGCCTTTGTTATCCTCTAGGTTGGACTTAAATAATTATTTTTTCTACGGTATTTCTCAGTCTTTATTAGGCCCCCTCCAACATGTGCAGAAAATGACTGCCAGATTAAGTACTGGTGCCCTTAAATTTCATCATATAACCCCCATAATACAAGATCTGCACTGGTTACCTATTTCTTATCGTATAAAATACAAGATTTTATTGGTTGCTTTTAAGGCTTTAAAGGGAAATATTGCGTTTCTCCTACTTTTTATTGAATCTGTCCTGTTTTACATACGATCAGGTCCCTTTCGATGAAAGCGGGGCAACTGGAAAAAATTCTAGCCGGTGTGCACTAATTAACGAGTAGTTAACCTTTTTGTAACAGCTGACAAATGTGTTCACCCAAACAATTATGCATGCAGAACCACACCTTCGTCATCCCTGATTTGAAATCCACCAATCAAATCAATTAATCACGTTACGTCAGACAATAACAAACGCCTTCTACGGCATGTGCAAAATGTTCGTTAAATACGAACGAACTACTGAAGAATCGTTACTTCACTGTCTGTATTGAACCATGGAAGTACTACCTCCGAGGTAGTACTTCCATGATTGAACTAACTACAGTTGATATACTACGGGGGTCTTATAACTTTCCCGCTATTCTAATTTCTATACACAAAAAATGTAGCGATTACATATGGGGCTAAGTAGGTTGCTTCGCTTTCGAAACAGCAGGATGTGAAAGAGGTTATTGGTGCTTCAGCAACTGCTACTGTACGTCGGTTTAGCCCCCTATAAGGAAACGAAAAATTTACAAACCTGTGATGCCACTTGTCAAAAAATTATGTACAAACATTCCTCAAAGTACCAAAACTTTTGTTCTAATATTCCGCAAAGTAACAGAAACGTTCGTTACCATTCTGTAACGCTAATGTACACAGTATGAGCAGTGAACAGCATGGTGAATAGAGAGACCTCACTCCCTCTAACTGATTAGAGATAGCCGCGAAAAAAGTCCAACGAAATGCCACAAAGATACCCATAGGAAAAAGACAAGATTCTCACTTACCATATACTAGTATAAACTTATAAGTTCGAACTTTAACATGGTTATTTTAGTTTCCACAAATTTGTCACTATGCATCAATGAAAATTAAAAAAAAATTACCATTGTCCCAATGCGTTTTAGTATATCTTGCCCCCCTCCTCCTTCAAACATATTTTGCCCTGCAAGCTATCTCGCCCACCTACGTACCTTGTCTTGCTTACGGGCCTGCATTTACAAGTAGTTAAAATGTTCGAAAAAAACCATCGTGAATAAGTTGCCTTCTCCAAAGCAGATCATTTTGAATGTCACGCGCGTTTTACCACAAATGGATCAAAATTTTAACACCGGCACAGGGCAAGCCCCGTGTTCTCATGTTACTTGCACTGGAGGTTACACGGTGTTACCCCGAGCGAAAAGTACGTGAGACCACACTAATAGGGACATTTACCGAAATGGGCAGTAAGGCGGACATCTGAGGTCCACGTCAAAGGCGATGTAACCCTCCTATCATGGAAGCACTACCTCGGAACTAGTGCTTCCTCAACCATATCGACCTTGCCAAATGTCAAACTGCGATTTCAGGTTGGTCTTTGTGTGTGTTGCTTGTGTATGTAACTTATCTTGTCCTCCCTTTAGACTTAAAATATCCATTTTGTACTTTTTGCAAAGATTACCTTACAACGAAGATAATGTGTTAACTTTTCTAGACACATGTATTTTATCGGGAATGTAAACCTTTTAATTGGGATGAGGTCGTTCCCATCCCGCACTCAGAAGTTCTACCCCATTCCTCACTCATCGATCCTATGGGATGCCCCAGCCTACGATTAACATATCAGATGTGTCATCATAAAGTGTAGACAAAATTACAGTCCATTCAGCCTTACGTGTTTGACTATCAAGGAAAAAAGAGGACTCTGACTTTAGTAAAATAGCTTTAAGGGAAAAATGGAGTCACCCGTATAAGAAATAGCATATACCCGTGTATCCTAATTCATGAATGGCTCTTTTAGATCATGTGACGATATCTTAGTATACTACGTTGATTGGTTCAACCGGAATAACTCCTTGATACCTTTAAAAGACCTTATGCATGAGACGTCAAAATTCTGAGAGTACGCCCTTCATTAGAGGCAATTGCTCGTTTCATTGCAACTTTCACCAACAATGCAGACAGTTGGTTTGTCTACTGCGGGATACGTGAGTAAGTATACTTCGCGCGCGTCCGAAGTAATTGCCGCGTGTGCGATGTGCTTTATTGTTTTGCCTCCAAAATAACGTAGCGTAACAAGAAGAGATTTGGTTCATTTAGCTGAGGTTTCCAATTGTGTTTGGGAGACTGTTTATTCTCTTTGAGGAGTATTTACCAACTAATTTAGAGGACAGAAAGAAATCAAAGTGAAATTAAATCATAGCCCTACACCCAGTTTTGGCGTTAACATTACTTTAGTCATTTCCTACTGATCAAACAAGGCAATCACAGACGGGTGCCGGGTGATACGCTCTAAAGAAAAACATCTGCAGACACACCTAACATTTTATCTGTCCTACTTGATATTAACAGGGCGATCGGTCGATTGGTGAAAGTCTTGTTTACAATACTTTGAATGCGGAATGCACTGCAATATGGTGAAACCATTGAGCAAAATTTGAGGATTTGGGGAAAAGCATGAATATTAAAGCATGAATATTGGCACAGACATACTTCCTAGAATACGTCAATCAATCGTAGGGTAAAGACCAAACATATTTCCCAATGTTTTTCAAAATGGCTGCTATTTATGACCTAAAATGTAGAGGAGATTGATAATATTGGGTTAAGGTACGCATATTATCATTTCTTTATAGCCCAGAATAGACTAAGATTATATAATGATACATGTTTAACAATTACACTAACATTTGAAATTTCAAGATGGTTGCCAAATTCAAAATGGCCTTCCATTCAATAAAATACTTTAAATAATAGTGAGTGATGTGGTATTGTCTACGTTTCACAAAAATGCATGGCCAAAATCATCTTATTATATAATAAGGTGAATGCTTTGTAGCTGTCAAAAAGTTTCTGAAATCAAAATGGCTGCCAAACAAGGTTTTTAAATTGAAAATGGCTGCCAACTCAACAAATTTTTAGAAAATCATGGTCGGAAACCGCCTCAGATTTTTGTAGTAGATAAAACACACCGAAAATTTTTGGTCAAAATTTCAAGTTGTTTGGAAGTTATGACCCATTGAAAAATGGCCCGGACCACGTCTTTCCATGCCCAATTTGTGTGGTTACCATTTCGGTTATTTTTGAGGACCTGTAAGTATACAGAGAATAAAGATACAATGCTGAAAATACCTATCTGGAGTATTCTTTGCCCAAACTTTTAGAATCTGGCATCAAAAACTCTTTATCTGGCTTACATATATAAAGATGTAGAGCTCCAAACATTCATTTGTGACGTCTGTGTGATATTTGGACCCGTTTGGTTCAACCATCCTCTATCAAATAGGTACAATTTTTCATATATACAATATCTCCAACAAACTCGTTGCTCCAACAAACTTGTAGCCCTTACACAACTTCCATAACAAAATGGTGGGTGGTCAAACTTGGTCCCAAAGCCAAAAAAAAAATTTTGATGTTTTCCGGATTGTCTTTTGTCCTAAATATCACTTCCCATTTACTTGATTTTTTTTAGTTAGCTCTAGTCCCATTCTATGTTTGGTTAAAATTTCAAAGAGGGGTTTGACATCATTCTTGCTAAATCATCTTTTGAGTTTGGGTAGAAGGTGGCCAATATCTGACACACATTGTACAGTATCATGAATATGTTGACAAATAACCTCCCCACGTGATCATGACACACCCCACTAAATACATCCACCAACGTCCCACTTACCGACTATAACGTCCAGAACCCACATCTCATCAACTTTGACATGTAAGATATTTGTATTTTCTTTTAATTTTCTAATAATGCCTAAACAAATTTATGTATCTGAATACTTTGGTTTATGTAACACTAATTCTTTGTTCATTTCTTTGATTTATCCAGAACCTGATTCTGGTTTTTACATATAATGAAGGAGAACCGATTAAGTCTAGGACAAATGGGATTATTTCTTCTATATCTTCTATATATATATATATATATATTTATATATATATAGATGTATATATATATGTATATATACGTATATATGTGTATATATATATATGTATATATATGTATATGTATCTGTCTATCTATCTATCTATCTATCTATATATATATATATATATATATAAGAAAAGAGCGAAAAGACTGGTAAAACATGTGAATCCACATTTTTTACCAGTCTTTTCGCTTTCCCCTGTGTTTTTACTGGTTTGGTGCTTGTTTTAACTGGTTTGGTGCTTTTTACACAGTATATATAGATATATATATATATATATAACAAATAAATTTCACCATAAGATTAAAAACTTCTCTTCGTGTTTCCACAGCGGTACAAAATTATACAAAGAGAAAAACACTGGCTGAATATGTATCCAAAAACACGAAATTATGTAATCAGGATACACTGAAAATACTACGTTTCGAAAAGTTTAACTGCCCTTTGTCAAGTAAGCTAATGTTAAAAAACCAAAGCTAGAAGCTAAGTTGTGGACTGCCGCATTTACGAATGTTTATCCCCTTTGGGGCGAAGGTCTGAAGTTTGTGAATCCAAAAGAGTTTATTTTGTTCCCTCTGACTTTTATTCAGTACAGACCTTGTTTTAGTCAAACAAAGTAATACAAGTTCCAATCAAACTGTAATATTTATATTTTCGGTTATTGCAAACACATACATAGCATTTCCATGCTGCTAGCATGGTTTAGAACCAAGATGGCGGAAATTGCAAAATGGCTTCTCATGTAATTATTATATTTTGAAATAATGAAAAAAAAACTTATGAAAAATATGTTGAACACACTGACTCTTACAATATGGCCATGGTTCACGCCAAATAATTCAAGATTATGTTTTAGAACAATTTTGTTGGAATTCAAGTCAACCAAGATTACGGAAAAAGCAAAATGGTTGCTAATAATATAATAAAAATTTGGAATAAAAATAGATAATAATCATTAAAATAACTTTCGATTGAGAACCCCACCTATCTTTGAAGCAGACTGTACAAAAAAATAGAAAGCATGATTTTTTTTATGCAGTACCCATACTAACCAAGATGACGGGAACAACAAAAATGGCGGCCAATAGAACGATCATAATATATGAAATTAATAAGAGGAATAATCATGAAAAAGACTTTTGACACAGCTGCACTTAATATCTTGGCAGATTTCATGACAAATAATCCAAAACTATTTTCAAAATATTTCTTTTCGAATTGAGATTATTCAAGATGGCGGAAAAAGCAAAATGACCGATAATGCAATAATTATCAATATATCATAATAATAGGTAAATAATTATTAAAAATACTTTAGACACAGGTAAACCTAACATGTGTCCATTTTCTGTTGTAAACATTCAAAAGATATTTTTCTGGACATTTCATTTAGGATCTGGGTCAACCAAGAGCGGGTATACCAAAATGGCCGCTTATGCTAAAATTTCAATGTATAATAATAATAGGGAAAATAAACCTTAAAACATAAATTTGTGATCAGTTGCTCTTTATATTGGGTCATAATTTGTGCCAAATAATTCAAACAAATTTTTCAAAACATTTTGTCGGAATTTAGGTCAATCAAAACGGAAGAAGCAAAATGACCGCCAGTCATATAACTGCAATATTGTATATCAATAAGGGAAACAATCCTTAAAAATATTTGTAACACATTTAAACATAAAAACTGTCCATATTTTTAGTTAAACATTCAGGACGTATTTTTCTGGATACGTTTTATAGGTTGCAGGTCAACCAAGATGACGGAAATTCCAAAGTGGCTGCCCGTGTAATTATTAACATATTGTGAAATAATGAGAAAAATAGTTATGAAAAATATGTTAGCCACACAGACTCATAAAATATGGCCATGGTTCTCTCCAAATGATCCAAACTAATTTTTAAGAACCTTTTTGTTGAAATTCAGGTCAACCAGGATGGCGAAAAAACAATAACAAATATTGTGTTATTAGCTTTAATAATTCTTTGGGCAGCCATTTTGAAATTTTCTCCATCTTGGCTGACCAAGAATATTGTATGATGTTACTGAACGTTTTTCTATCTCCGCTGCCTAAACAAGACATGACATCGCGTAAAATTTTTGGCGTCACCATGGATGGGTCTGTTCGAACCCCATACGGAAATATCTTGCGTACGGGTCCGCATTTTATCATTATTTGATAAATTTTCATAACTGTGAGGTATTTGGAAAACAAAGCTTACAAAGCTCATAGAACATGCACGTTGACTTTAGACAGTTAAGTGGGGAACGCTCCTTATCTGCTCACCAAGCGGCTACAACTGCGAAGATCGGTGGCAGAGTACCCTTTACCACAAACGTTACTCTGCACTCTTACTATTCTCTATACGGATATATACCAAAATATTACACCTGTTGAGTGTGTGTTTGTTGAGAATCCCCTAATAAGTTTTCCTCTCAATTAAACGGGCTTCTATCGAAGATTCAGGGAGATATAATTATACTTATTATTTGAAAAGATAAAGTTTTCATACTCTCTAAGATATTGTTTTATTTGTGATCTTTTTAAAGCTTAATATAAATGTAAAGAATTCGTAAAGAATTGTACTCAGCGCCTTAGCCTAACGGTTGCAAACTACTGATCGGAAAACTTCTTGTAAACTGCAAGGATTTATCAAAACACATATTGCAGTACCTTATCATTCTGATGACAGCATGCAAAGTTTCTTTATTCTTCCGATTTAATCGTTAATGTATTGTGGTATTGACATGAAAAAGTCATTTCATTCCAATAAATGTACACGTATTTTTATTAATAACTAGACACAAAGAAGCTTACTTGCTACTTCTTTGTATTAGATACTGCAAAGATATTAGATAAAAGAAACTTACCATTTAACTAGACACAAAGAAGCTTACTTGTTTCTTAGGTTGTTAAAAATACTAAAGCAGAATAAACGAACAAAGTATTTGCTTTCATTTACATATTTGCACTGACAAGGATTTCTAGAAAAGGTATATGTCCTTTCCCCAGGCAATCTCATAAATGTTGATCATATACTTTGAATGCATTTATGTATGTCTTATTATACGTGCGTCTATGCAACGTTGATATTAGATGGCTTGTAGAACCGCTAGTGGTGTCGGGAATACCAGCAGCAAGGTAATCTACGAGTGGTCGTCCTTTTTGATGCTAGAAAACTAATATGTATTATTGAACAATGTAGCCGTCACCCTTCGTCTATTTTCCATGTGATACACCCTTCAGTACGAAAATATAACAGTTTTGAACAGTTGCCAGTGTGATAATGAGTATTTTTTTCTGAACACATTTTATGCGTGATGGTACATTCTACTCTTAACGAAGTTTCTGTAATTTTTCCCAAAATGTCTTACAATTTATATCAAGGAGGCTGTTAGAGAAAGTTAATTTAGAGTATATACACCACGTAAATGACATTTTAGTCGATAATGATACTCAAACTTCAGCAATATCCTTGACTAGGTATATTCGCGATGTTTTGGTCTACAAATAATGCATTGTAAGAAGTGTCCATTTATAACACTTCTGAAAGAGAAAAATCAGACTAGTTTGTTTTCCAACGTCATCTTTGTTCATTAAAAATGTCCTTACCAGTTCACCATTACTTGAAGTGTGTTTAGACAGATGTTAAGTGGGAAAGGAACGTATGGATAAAATCTTACTTCCACATTTATATCATAGGTTTATCGTTCTTGAGACACATTTTGTTCCAAAGGCAAACCGAAAGCTTGTTACTAATGAAAAACTGCCCCAGTTACATTCCAATCTTTAAATCTAAAAACATGATCGCTAGACTGACAGAAATTGTTACAGATGACTAAGAATATCGTTGCAAAATTCCAAATTATCTTAAAACGTGTGAAACTTGTATGTGTCGGGAGCACACTGCAGAGTTTCAGAGCAAAAAAAAAAAAAATCCACTCATATTCGACAACCTGATGTTATGCAATAGCCTAGTCTAAGTTTTTTTTTGTTATCTATTATTTATTATTGAACCTGGGACAATGGCTGCCGATTTATAGGAAACGGTGGCTAGTAAATAAATCTCCCTAAGAGTTCTGATAAACTCTGAGGTTTTTTCACTTTATTAGAAATCATCAAGTCAAATTGAGTATCCTCCTCTTTGAACAAAGTTATGCACGCCGTTTCCCCTATCTAGATATTGTCGTGGCGTTCCGTATAGAATTAAATATATAGAGATTGATATTATGGTACCATTGTAACACTCGAAATTGTTACTCATGCGGGGAAGTTTTGCTTCGTTTAATGTCATACACTGACACATTCGCAGTGTTCATATTAAGGCGCATCTCAGTCGCCATGTACTGATCTTTCAGGAAACAAAAGGAATGCAGTTTTTGGCCAGGCACGCTTAGTAGAGCGTACTCTTCCTTAAAAGATGCTGAATATTGATAAATGTGAGAGCTCCCCAACCTGTCCTTGGTATCAGTCCATAGAACGTACCATTTTCTGACATTCTCTAGACAAACAACACATACAGGGCACTTATTTTTCAATGATGATGTGATGACGCACGCTGCACGCGGAGACTTTGTATTCTCGTAAAACCTAACTTCGTTCTTTTGTTCGTCACAAATGACCATGCCAAATTGAGAAACGAGGAATCCTCTTGAATTTGAACATATTACCTTATTCTCGAGTCTCACATGAAATGTTTCTTTCTTTTGCGGAAAAAAACTCAACATATTGATCGTTTCGCCATCGCTTAATAATGCGTAACAGTTTTCACCTCGCTCATCCCATGTTGCCGCAGTAACATGGTACAATAGCGTATTACTAAGAGTTTTGCTGCCAATTACACGTATTTTACCGACATTGTCGTACAAGGACACTCCTAGTACTATCTGCTGATTGCTAACTATAAGGACCTTTGTGGATTTATTCATGAAAAAAACAGAATGGTCGGAAATCTTCCCAAAAACATCAACTTCACCTAAACTTTGTTGTAACTGTCCGGTGAGGTATGTAACTCTTAATTGACGTTCACTCCCACTCTGGCTTAAATAGACCATGGCCTCAGCATGTAAAAATGTAAAACCCAGGTATTTATGACCTTGTGTCACTTTTAGCGATAAGTCTTTTAATTTGGACAGTGATAATCGTGACTCTTTACCTTGTACAACCCCTAATAATTTCCCCAGTTTAATGCATGTCAATGGCTGGCTTGCTTTAAAAGTAATAGTTTCCAGATCCACAGCAGCTTTCTTCTCCAAGTCAGACAAATCTTTCAGGCATGTTGTTGTCCTTTTAGAAATACTGTCGACTGCACGTGTCCTCGTAAAGTCTCGATGAGTAAGTTCAGTTTTTAGTTTTCCACACATACCGAGTGTACTGTCACAATACAGTAGTAGTTCTTTCCCCTTTGCCTCTAGGGCTTCAAGCTTGTTAAACTGAGTATCTTTGTTTTTATTTACTTCGCAGTGAAGGTTTGCTATTCTTTTCCGAACCTGCTGAATCACTGATTCTGCAGCTTCATCTATCTTTGCCTTCACTGTCTCAATTTGTGTTTGGCATCTCTGTTTGGCATCTTTCAGGCAATTGCATGTTTCTTTTGATTTTGTTTTAAGAATCATCAGATCTTGTTCAACATGAACTAACATTCCACAGTACTTATCAACAGCTTCTTGTACTTGTAATGTATCATGATCTTTGTCATGATTTTCATGACGGCATTTTTGGCAAAATAGTTCTGAGCATACGGTACAGTAAACTACAAAATCTTCATGAGCTTTACAACTCTCTAGCGTCACAGGACTTGTTCCGTTCCACGTCTGGAGAGCAAGTGACGCATTAAAATTTGATGTGTACACTTCAACCATCGATTTTAATGCAAAGTTAGTTGGAAGATCTTCCACCTTACCAGACGAAGGTAGTTGAATTGAATTCCTACAAAGGGGACAGCTAGGGCTACTTGATTGAACCAAGTTACGAAGACAAGGATCTAAGCAGAAACTATGACCACATGAGATTATTTTGGGATTGTTGTATCTTTCACAGCAGATTGGACAATCCGAAACTGCGGTTCTTTCTGCTGTAGCCATCGTGACAAATCCTTAGTTTCCTTACAATCTTTCGATTTAGACAGTATGGAGAATAAACGTCAGATTGGAACGATATTTGATTGGAGAGCGTTCCCGTTGTGTTCCTGAAATGAAAAGAATACAAAGTTACTGCCATGTATTTGGCTACGAATAATTTGACAGAAATTATCTTAAGTAGTGTAACATGAAAAGGAAACCTGAATAATACCATGTTAAAGTAGGTTACTGGACCAGTGAGAAGTAGGTAGCTAGACTGCATTTGATGTAGTTTGACTATTAACTTCCACTCACTTTACGTGCAAATATTTAGACTCACTCTAAAATTTCCAGTACTTTTGCACGACGAAGCTCCTGGTTTTGCTATATGAAACTGCAGTGGGGTGTTGGTAGATGCAGAAGTTGAAAAAATTACACCGTGCAGGTCCATTAAATATCCAGAGAAGGCTAGGGTTGCACATTGCTGTAAGCTTTCCTCGAACCCGGTTGCTAGCTATGCTTTACCTAATCTGAGCTTGCAATCCCCATAACAACTCAAGTTAACCGTAAAACATCTGTAATCTACCTAATAACACGCACACGCTGTGGGAAACAATACGTAGGCAAAACGGAAACAACACTTCACACACGATCGGATTCAGTAACACGAGGTCGGAAATTAATAACTTTTATGATAACACTCAAGCAAAATTTCTCCATATACAACACCTTTCAATTCAGGATCACCGGCAGAGAGTAATCAGTTACAAAACAATCACGAACTGCCATCCTCCCCAGGGGATCATTCAGGATTAATATCACCCTCAGTAAATCAATGCTGACGAATAGCTTGATCAAGTGACCACTTCACACTCCGCTAGACACACACATCAACCACCCATAATAGACTAGGACACCTAGATACGAACAACACATTAACTTTTACATGAAAGATATTTTTATTTAATAATTCGTCACATTATTAAGCTTATGAATAATTTGGTTTTAGTTACACTTTGCTAATTCTACTTAAACATGTTTATCTGGTTCACCAGTGCCCGGAGAAAGCCATGGGCCCGAAAGGTTGTTATTAAAGAGCGAAAGGTACATAAAGCGACCCTCCTCACCTTAGAAACGCAGTTGTTACACATGTATTGATAAGGAAACCCCTTCACACGCACTCACGCAAACACACACACACATATATATATATAGCCTATATACATATGTATAGGTCGAAAAAAGTAGTAAATAGTGCCTAAGACTTGTGTTAAAGTCCACGACGTTTCGGGTCTAAAGCCTTCATCATGTGGCAAAAAATGCAAGTGATAGTTGACACCCCCAAACGTACAAATTAGAAACGATACGGTGAAAAAGGGCTCGGACAAATCCAGTCGGACATACCGGCTATAGGTTTGTGTGTGCCCTAAAGTTGTTAACACAGGTAACAACAGTTATCACAGGTAACAGCAAGGAAAGAATGACAGATTTGTAGAAGTTCAAGTTTAACGTTCAGACTATGTGCTCAGGTCATTGAGCACCTGAGGTCAATTTAACAGAAACTCACAGGGTTTCCTCTAGCGACAAATTTTAACCCCCTCTCCCCTCCAGTCAGCGTGCTTAATCCGTGACTCGATGGTTTCGGTAGCCGTTTCTTGTCGAGGTTTCGATCATGATAGCCTGGCTGCCGAAAACTGTCTCATCCTAAAAATTGGGACCCTGTCCCCATTAATTGATTGAATGTATATTCGGGACATTTAAATAGTAATTTGCTTAAAATTAAGAGAATTTTAGATACTAATTAGCATAACTTGTATACTTAATCCACAAATTTTGGAACTCTTAAAGGGAAAATGCAGTCCCCCCAATTTGAAGTAGTGTACCTTGATACACTAGTTCAGGAATGGCTCATATCAATCATGTGATATTTTTGTTACTTACTTCCTAAATTTATGCAGAATAACTAATTGAGTTACCCTCAATATTCAATGATTTTACACAGGAACATTATGAAAACACTTGTGAGAGAAATAAGAGATCTGTAAGATTTAGCAAATTTTTCAAAATAAACTTGGGGGACTGCCTTCACTCTTTAATCTCCTAGAGAGGTGCAAGCTAATGCATGATAAGTAGTTTAAAGCTTATCGAAAGCTCTAAGATATGAAAACGTTTTAGTTCACCGTTGATGCAGAATAGACTAGATTAACTTAATCCATATAATAAAACTTACAAAAAATATAAAATCAATAATTTTTTCACACAAAGTAGCCCCAAATGAAAATATCAGTCCCTTCCTAAATATAATGTGGAGCTAGGCTTTATCGGAAGACATTTCTAGGCTAAAAACAAGTACAATTTAAGTATCCCAACTGACAAGTTCGATTATTTTCACATAAAATAGAAAAAGGGCATATTTTACCTAAAATACAATGCAATAAAAAGGATTATTGAACAGAATAAATACAACATAATCTCAATAATTTCAATGCAAAATTTTGGTACCAAACGAAAGCTTTAAGGGTCGTTTCAACTGACCACAGAAATTATTCTTTGACCAGAGCAACCCTATTAAAATATCAATTTGTGGTTAACCTTCTAAACTTCTACAGGTTCTGATGGCAAGGGGTAAAATAACTATGGATGACAGGTGATCAGGATGCACCAGACAAGTACATTGTTAGTAAGAACCACATACAGAACATGTTTAAAAGCTGCTTGAAGGTTGTCCAATGAGCATGGAAAGGTTAGTAAAAATGACCAGTTTCCGAAATTGAACTCTCTTAAACTTCATGCTAAATGACTGACAAATTTTCCGTAAAGTTCTGGTAAAAAATATTCTAGAAATTTATAGCTAGTTTTCTTTGAAGCTTCTATAGGTTCTGATGGAAATTGAGGAAACCATGTACAAACAGCGTCATCGATGTGCCAGTGAAGTTTCAATGGGGTACCGTGTGCAAAATATATACATTAAGCTGCTACACAGCACTGAACATGATAATTTATGGACAGTCAATCATGAAAGATAGAATAATAATTATCTTCAATTTGATATTTAAGAGATGAGGTGGACAAAATCTACTTTGTTTGCCATATTGATCGAGTCACAGAATCCTAGGTATTTACCAGCCATCCATACTGCACAGTGCTCTGACAGTGATATTTCACTAAGATAGCAATAGGATTTTGCGAGTAATATACAAAGTAGAATATTCTCTAGGTAATGTTAATACACCAAGAATTAACTTTCCACATGTAAAGAGTGAGTAGACCTAAATTTTTACAATATTATTTTTTATGAAACTGTCTATTCATATTGAAAGACCATTCTTAATTTTCTATGGAGAGATGTTAAACAATATTTTGAAATTGCAACAAGTGATACCCCTGACAAGTTGCCAGGGGAGGTAATGTACACGTCATGTTAACCACGTCGTTTAACAGCACGGCATAAGGGCTGAAAAGTTAGGTCAAGGATGTATGAAAGCTTGAAATGTACATCAACAGTTTGCGTTGCGGAAGTGTATTCTGTAGTTCTTCTTGCTTAATACACGGCTGCTTGATTCGTCTTCCACTCACCCCTCCAAAAATATAACGAAATGGATTAGGGCAATCTTTTTCCTTGTATGGATGAGAGATAGCACTGAATATTACTTCCTCCCTGTTTCAAAAAAACGAAGAGGATAAATTCAGCATGAGAAAAAAGTAGAACACAGTAAATTGATGAAACATAAGGGTACCCCATTGTAACGCTAACCAGATGACACTTTCTGTTGCTAAACATAATACTTACAAAGAATTCTAAGAAATAAGACACGAGCTCAATTTATGAACCAAGGAAATGGATAATGTCGTACTTGTTCTTGTTCATGCATCTATTAACAGTTCTTCAACATGTGGTCAAAATCACACTATGAAACGCGCCGAACTTAGACTTTCAATTTTACTCCTATTAAATCATTTGTCATTAAGAAGGCTGCACAACAAAAATTGCAATCATACAAAAACATGTGCTTTTAGGCACAATCGTTGGGAGTTAAACATTTTTAAAATACTTATTTTGTTGATAGTAAAACTAAATTTTAATGGTCCATGATATTTACAAACGATCAGCTGCTTTGAGTTTGAGGGGTGGGGGTGGCCTGCAGTAAGGAATTTCTTTACGGAGCATATTTACGATGTGCAAAAAATGCTGGTTCTGATTTTAGTATAATAATGTTACTAAAATTATGTCAATTCTGTAGAATACTTTTATTCAATTTTCAAGGATAAAATAGTGGAAAAATAATCAAACCATTTAAAGGCATTTTCCAGTGGCTTTTCACAGGGGTCTCATGTGAAAGAAAAAAGTACTGTTAATGCCTTCCAAACCCCTTAGCAATACTCTTTTCCCAGCTCGAGATACCTCATATTAATGATACTAGCTATTTTTGTCAAAAAATACCTGTAGTTCTCATCAAGGTCACAGCAAGTTATATAAAGTGGGCACATTGCCTCAGTTTCCTTTTGTTCTCTCTATAATTTTATGTCCTGTTTGTCCTTGAAATTTGATACTATTGGGATGCTTGAATATGTTTTCATGTAGATTAAGCGTAAAACTATGCCATATGTAGTAACACAACAAAGCTACTAAAAATTGCATACAGCAGCATCAGTATCATAAAGAAATGCAATGCTACGTAATGAATCAAGCTAAGGCTTTTATTAAAATAAAAAATATAAATATTACAGCTACAAATATGGTTCATTGTTCACTTTTACACAATATAGATTTAAGGCCATGACAAGGAAAGATTGGGCTATGACCTAAGTCACTACTTGAGATATGCTTCTTAGAGAAATCACAATGACATGATGCCATGGAATAACATTGTAACAGAATAATTGCTTCAAGAGTCATGAGCCTGACATTTTGAAAAAAAAAAAACAAATTCACAGACAGTTGGGCTCAGGCCATTTCAACCCCACCATGGTTGGGGCTAAGGTGAGGAAATTTTGAAATTTTGACTGCTTTTGTTACATAGAGTATAGGCTTGAGGCCCAAAGGCTAAAAACAATTGACACGTTTTAATAAAAAAAAAAACAGAAAATTGTAAAATAACAAACGGGCCTTACAAATAACGATTCACAAAATGAATTAAGAAGGCTTGGCTAGTTCTAACCCTTGAACAGTGCTGTGTTTTCGTTACACTCCTCCAGCACAGGAGTGTAACAGAAACACAGCACTGTTCAAGGGCTAACCTAGTTCCTAGTACTAGCCTAGGCCTCCTATAAATAGTCTAGGCCCAGTAGCGGCGTAGGCCGATTGACAGTACAAACAAAGGTAGAAAATTCTCTAGCTAGCCTTGGCCTACAGGATGATGTCCAAGGCTACTTTAGCCCCCAGTCTGTACCTAGTTTACAACGCTCTGCTAGACTTGAATGTAAGCTAAAAGTAGTAGCAGGCCAAGTGTATCGACTCATTGAGCAACGTGATAATGAATAGGTCCCGATTAAGTACTTACTGTTAAGGTTACTTCAGCCTAGCCTAGACTAGGCCTTACTTGTTAGGCTAGCCAAACCCCCTTAGTTACGGTTGCTATGAGTAGGCCTAGCCTAGGTAACTGCCTCACCCAGCTAGGCTAGGCCCATAGCCTGGGCCTAATGGCTTAACAGTCTCCAGGCTAAGCAGGCCTTACTAGCTCAAAGTTCAAAAAATAGTGTTATCGTAGCACCGCAATTTTTCTGAATTAAACAGTCACCGATTTGCTAACGTAAGGCGGGGAGTAGACCAAGCTTATGCCTAAATTGGGCTTAACGTTGGATGCTTACTAGGCATATCTCTTCCTATTCGCAGGCAAGGGCTAGGCTAGGTCTGATTTAAGCAAACCCATTGGCAGGGTTTTTAACCCCAAAGGTGCACGTTTGCACGTTCAATTTCAAAATGAATGTTGACGTTAACTTACCTCGAAATGTTCCACCAACTCCTACTTCAAAGCCCAATTTACAATTTTCCCCGGCTTCAATTTTTGCCTGCCGATCGCCTAGCGTTGCACGCATTGTACATGAGTACAATATTGTCTTCAGGCCTAGCCTGTGCTGTGTCAGAAAGTTAGTGTACAGATCATAGTCGAGTCGTACTCACTGCATGCGGCATACTAGTGTGTGATATATATGTAGGTAGCTGTACTTTGTTGTCATGTCACTCGCGTGTGGCGAACACATGAAGTAAAATTTTTCGAATAGAGAAACTGTACATCTCTTATCAGATGCTCCTTACTTGATTAAACATAGCCCAAGCTAAATCTGCTATCAGACACCATAGGTACTCTTGTAACCAATGGAGCAGAAACCAATAGACCGTTAACCCTATTGACTCTCTGTATGCAACACGTTAGACCTTTTGAGATGGTCAGTACACTCTGATCATTGCAGAGTGTAAGGAGGAAGATAAACCAAGCATGCATGAAATGCAAATATCCACAGACTGGTGAGCCAAATAATCCCTTTATTCGGTACACTGAACAGAACCCGCATGATTAGGGTAACATGCGAGTGAAAAGACAAATATTCTGTTAGGAGATTTTCACGTAATGCAGTAAAAGTTTCTGCACTTGCCATAACAACTCTGATTGGTTCCTCCCTGTCACGTGACGTAAAATTTTGAAAAAATGTTGTGTAACGATATTCATTGGCCGGAATTCTAGTTCTTACTAATTTGTTATACTAACTTTTACACAACTCACATTTTACACAATTTCCAAATGGATTACACAAAAATGTTTAAAACACTCCAAAAACGTCGCTACAAAACATCATTTTACACAACGAAATAACAGTGTATGTTCGACTGGGTTTCCCGTGCCTTCTTACCGTGTCTTTTCTAATTTGTACGTTTTGGCCGTGTCAACTATCGGTTGCATTTTTTGCCACCTGATGAAGGATTAAGAGCCGAAACGCCGTGCACTTTTTCATAAACTTCATGCGGTACTTTTTACTTACATATTTATTTTTGTATATATATATATATATATATATATATATATATATAGTGGAGTATGCTCACTAGCCTATCATCGAGAACAGTGTTGTATTGAATATCTTTTAAAATCCATTTGTTCATATATATTATATATATATATATGTATATATATATATGTATATATATGTATATATATATGTATATATATATATATACATAAGAGCGAGAAATACGTTCGAAAGATGTGGACGTCGCTTTATACGTCTTTTACTATTTATTACAAGCTTTCGGAATTCTGGCCTTCACCAGGTACTAGAACAATCAAATAAACATATGGAATAGAATTAGTATGACATTAACTGAGGTATTCAAAAGCATAGAAATGTGACATATTAATTTGAAAAGGAAATGAAACGGCGATTTGATGTTGTTAACTACCGGTATGTGTCGTGGTCGTTTGTAGGATGTTGGTGTGTAAGTTTAGTTGTGTGCGTTTATATGCATGATACATGTACACACACACATATATATATATATATATAAAGTCGAAATGCTGCGGAGCACTATAGAAATGTGTTGGTCGATAAAGGTAGTAAAAAGTGCTAAAAGTTTGCGGAAAATTCCACGACGTTTCGAGTATATACTCTTCATCAGG